>JAVHNO010000270.1:851476-878476 GCA_031439595.1 Pterocarpus santalinus | reverse complement strand
TAAAGGGCAAGGATAAACCAATTTGTAATGGATAAAGACTTGCTTCCCACCAATGGCCAAAAGAACTTAAAGAATAATGAGAAACCAATTCCTTAAGGATTAAGACTTGCTTCCAATCAATGGCCAAAAGAACATAACTTGCAAAGTGAAGCCAATTCATTATGGATTAAGTCTTGCTTCCAATAAATGGCCAAAAGAACTTAAAGGACAAGGATAAACCAATTCGTAAAGGATAAAGACTTGCTTCCAATCAATGGCCAAAAGAACTTAAAGAATAATGAGAAACCAATTCCTTAAGGATTAAGACTTGCTTCCAATCAATGGCCAAAAGAACATAACTTACAAAGTGAAGCCAATTCATTATGGATTAAGTCTTGCTTCCAATAAATGGCCAAAAGAACTTAAAGGACAAGGATAAACCAATTCGTAAAGGATAAAGACTTGCTTCCAATCAATGGCCAAAAGAACTTAAAGAATAATGAGAAACCAATTCCTTAAGGATTAAGACTTGCTTCCAATCAATGGCCAAAAGAACATAACTTACAAAGTGAAGCCAATTCATTATGGATTAAGTCTTGCTTCCAATAAATGGCCAAAAGAACTTAAAGGACAAGGATAAACCAATTCGTAAAGGATAAAGACTTGCTTCCAATGATTGGCCAAAAGAACTTAAAGAATAATGAGAAACCAATTCCTTAAGGATTAAGACTTGCTTCCAATCAATGGCCAAAAGAACATAACTTACAAAGTGAAGCCAATTCATTATGGATTAAGTCTTGCTTCCAATAAATGGCCAAAAGAACTTAAAGGACAAGGATAAACCAATTCGGAAAGGATAAAGACTTGCTTCCAATGAATGGCCAAAAGAACTTAAAGAATAATGAGAAACCAATTCCTTAAGGATTAAGACTTGCTTCCAATCAATGGCCAAAAGAACATAACTTACAAAGTGAAACCAATTCATTATGGATTAAGTCTTGCTTCCAATAAATGGCCAAAAGAACTTAAAAGACAAGGATAAACCAATTCCAGAAGGATAATGACTTGCTTCCAATCAATGGCCAAAAGAACTTAAAGAATAATGAGAAACCAATTCCTTAAGGATTAAGACTTGCTTCCAATCAATGGCCAAAAGAACATAACTTACAAAGTGAAACCAATTCATTATGGATTAAGTCTTGCTTCCAATAAATGGCCAAAAGAACTTAAAGGACAAGGATAAACCAATTCGTAAAGGATAAAGACTTGCTTCCAATGATGGCCAAAAGAACTTAAAGAATAATGAGAAACCAATTCCTTAAGGATTAAGACTTGCTTCCAATCAATGGCCAAAAGAACATAACTTACAAAGTGAAACCAATTCATTATGGATTAAGTCTTGCTTCCAATAAATGGCCAAAAGAACTTAAAGGACAAGGATAAACCAATTCGTAAAGGATAAAGACTTGCTTCCAATCAATGGCCAAAAGAACTTAAAGAATAATGAGAAACCAATTCCTTAAGGATTAAGACTTGCTTCCAATCAATGGCCAAAAGAACATAACTTACAAAGTGAAGCCAATTCATTATGGATTAAGTCTTGCTTCCAATAAATGGCCAAAAGAACTTAAAGGACAAGGATAAACCAATTCTGAAAGGATAAAGATTCGCTTCCAATGATTGGCCAAAAGAACTTAAAGAATAATGAGAAACCAATTCCTTAAGGATTAAGACTTGCTTCCAATCAATGGCCAAAAGAACATAACTTACAAAGTGAAACCAATTCATTATGGATTAAGTCTTGCTTCCAATCAATGGCCAAAAGGAACTTAAAGGACAAGGATAAACCAATTCGTAAAGGATAAAGACTCGCTTCCAATGATTGGCCAAAAGAACTTAAAGAATAATGAGAAACCAATTCCTTAAGGATTAAGACTTGCTTCCAATCAATGGCCAAAAGAACATAACTTACAAAGTGAAGCCAATTCATTATGGATTAAGTCTTGCTTCCAATAAATGGCCAAAAGAACTTAAAGGACAAGGATAAACCAATTCGTAAAGGATAAAGACTTGCTTCCAATGATGGCCAAAAGAACTTAAAGAATAATGAGAAACCAATTCCTTAAGGATTAAGACTTGCTTCCAATCAATGGCCAAAAGAACATAACTTACAAAGTGAAACCAATTCATTATGGATTAAGTCTTGCTTCCAATAAATGGCCAAAAGAACTTAAAGGACAAGGATAAACCAATTCGTAAAGGATAAAGACTTGCTTCCAATCAATGGCCAAAAGAACTTAAAGAATAATGAGAAACCAATTCCTTAAGGATTAAGACTTGCTTCCAATCAATGGCCAAAAGAACATAACTTACAAAGTGAAACCAATTCATTATGGATTAAGTCTTGCTTCCAACAAATGGACAAAAGAACTTAAAGGACAAGGATAAACCAATTTTAAAAGGATAAAGACTCGCTTCCAATGATTGGCCAAAAGAACTTAAAGAATAATGAGAAACCAATTCCTTAAGGATTAAGACTTGCTTCCAATCAATGGCCAAAAGAACATAACTTACAAAGTGAAGCCAATTCACTATGGATTAAGTCTTGCTTCCAATAAATGGCCAAAAGAACTTAAAGGACAAGGATAAACCAACTCGTAAAGGATAAAGAGTTGCTTACAATCAATGGCCAAAAGAACTTAAAGAATTAGGAGAAACCAATTCCTTAAGGATTAAGGCTTGCTTCCAATAAGGATTAAGACTTGCTTCCAATCAATGGCCAAAAGAACATAACTTACAAAGTGAAACCAATTCATTATGGATTAAGTCTTGCTTCCAATCAATGGCCAAAAGAACTTAAAGGACAAGGATAAACCAATTCGTAAAGGATAAAGAGTCGCTTCCAACGAATGGCCAAAAGAACTTAAAGAATAAGGAGAAACCAGTTCCTTAAGGATTAAGACTTGCTTCCAATCAATGGCCAAAAGAACTTAAAGAATAATGAGAAACCAATTCCTTAAGGATTAAGACTTGCTTCCAATCAATGGCCAAAAGAACATAACTTACAAAGTGAAACCAATTCATTATGGATTAAGTCTTGCTTCCAATCAATGGCCAAAAGAACTTAAAGGACAAGGATAAACCAATTCAGAAGGATAAAGACTTGCTTCCAATCGATGGCCAAAAGAACTTAAAGAATAATGAGAAACCAATTCCTTAAGGATTAAGACTTGCTTCCAATCAATGGCCAAAAGAACATAACTTACAAAGTGAAGCCAATTCATTATGGATTAAGTCTTGCTTCCAATAAATGGCCAAAAGAACTTAAAGGACAAGGATAAACCAATTCGTAAAGGATAAAGACTTGCTTCCAATGAATGGCCAAAAGAACTTAAAGAATAATGAGAAACCAATTCCATAAGGGTTAAGACTTGCTTCCCACGAATGGCCAAAAGAACTTAACAAATAATGAAATCAATTCATTAAGACTTGCTTCAGTCTTGCTTCAATCTATGGCCATTATGGAACTTAAGGCCGGATAAAAGAACTTAATAATGGATAAACCAATGCTAATCCTTTACGCAATTGTTTTATCCTTGTCTTTAAGTTCTTTGGCCATTGATTGGAAGCAAATTCCTTAATCCATAATGAATTTCACTTTTGTGATGTTCTTTGGCCAAAGAACAAGTCTTAATCCAGTGAATTGGCCAATTCATTATAGTTCTTTGGCCATTGAAGCAAGTCTTGTATCCAACAAATTGGTTTATACTTGCCCTTAAGTTCCTTTGGCCTTGATTGAAGCAAGACTTAATCCTTAATGAATTGGTTTCACTTTGTAAGTTATGTTCTTTTGGCCATTGATTGGCAAGTCTTAATCCTTAAGAATTGGTTTCTCATTATTCTTAAGTTCTGGCTAATCAGAACTTGTCTTTATCCTTACATTAGTTTCTCCTTGTTCTTTAAGTTCTTTGGCCATTTATTGAACATAACTTAATCCATAATGAAACCAATTCATTCACTTTGTAAGTTATGTTCTTGCTTCAATTGATTGGCCAAAGAAGTCTTAAAAGGAATTGGTTTCTCATTATTCGTTAAGTTCTTTTTTATGATTGAAGCAAGTCTTAATCCTAAGAATAATGGCCATTATTCTTCAAGTTCTTTTGGGCATTGATTGAAGCAAGTCTTTATCCTTACTTAATTGGTTTATCCTTGTCCTTTAAGTTCTTTGGCCATTGATTGGAAGTAAGACTTAATCCATAATGAATTCGTTCACTTATGTAAGTTATGTTCTTTGGCTATTGATTGAAGCAAGTCTTAATCCTTAAGGAAAGGTTTCTCCTTATTCTTTAAGTGGCCAATCATTGGAAGCGAGTCTTTATCCTTTACGAATAGGTTTATCCTTGTCCTTTAAGTTCTTTTGGCCATTGATTGGAAGCAAGACTTAATCCATAATGAATTGGTTTCACTTTGTAAGTTATGTTCTTTGGCCATTGATTGAAGCAATAATCCTTAAAATTGGTTTCTCATTATTCTTTAAGTTCTTTTGGATTGATTGAAGCAAGTCTTTATCCTTTACAATTGGTTTATCCTTGTCCTTAAGTTCTTTGGCCATTTATTGGAAGCAAGACTTAATCCATATTGAATTGGCTTCACTTTGTAAGTTATGTTCTTTGGCCATTGATTGGCAAGTCTTAATCCTTAAGGAATTGGCATTATTCTTTAAGTTCTTTGGCCATTCATTGGAAGCAAGTCTTTATCCTTTACGAATTGGTTTATCCTTGTCCTTTAAGTTCTCTTGGCCATTTATTGGAAGTGAGACATAATCCATAATGAATTCGCTTCACTTTGTAAGTTATGTTCTTTTGGCCATTGATTGGAAGCAAGTCTTAATCCTTAAGGAATTGGTTTCTCCTTATTCTTTAAGTTCTTTTGGCCATTGATTGGAAGCAACTCTTTATCCTTGATGAATTGGTGTATCCTTGTCCTTTAAGTTCTTTTGGCCATTTATTGGAAGCAAGACTTAATCCATAATGAATTGGCTTCACTTTGTAAGTTATGTTCTTTTGGCCATGGATTGGAAGCAAGTCATAATCCCTAAGGAATTGGTTTCTCATTATTCTTCAAGTTCTTTTGGCAATTGATTGGAAGCAAGTCTTTATCCTTTACGAATTGGTTTATCCTTGTCCTTTAAGTTCTTTTGGCCATTGATTGGAAGCAAGACTTAATCCATAATGAATTGGCTTCACTTTGTAAGTTATGTTCTTTTGGCCATTGATTGGAAGCAAGTCTTAATCCTTAAGGAATTGGTTTCTCATTATTCTTTAAGTTCTTTTGGCCATTGATTGGAAGCAAGTCTTAATCCCTAAGGAATTGGTTTCTCATTATTCTTCAGGTTCTTTTGGCCATTGATTGGAAGCAAGTCTTTATCCTTTACGAATTGGTTTATCCTTGTCGTTTAAGTTCTTTTGGCCATTGATTGGAAGTAAGACTTAATCCATAATGAATTCGCTTCACTTTGTAAGTTATGTTCTTTTGGCCATTGATTGGAAGCAAGTCTTAATCCTTAAGGAATTGGTTTCTCCTTATTCTTTAAGTTCTTTTGGCCATTGATTGGAAGCAACTCTTTATCCTTGATGAATTGGTTTATCCTTGTCCTTTAAGTTCTTTTGGCCATTTATTGGAAGCAAGACTTAATCCATAATGAATTGGCTTCACTTTGTAAGTTATGTTCTTTTGGCCATTGATTGGAAGCAAGTCTTAATCCTTAAGGAATTGGTTTCTCATTATTCTTTAAGTTCTTTTGGCCAATCATTGGAAGCGAGTCTTTATCCTTTACGAATTGGTTTATCCTTGTCCTTTAAGTTCTTTTGGCCATTTATTGGAAGTAAGACTTAATCCATAATGAATTCGCTTCACTTTGTAAGTTATGTTCTTTTGGCCATTGATTGGAAGCAAGTCTTAATCCTTAAGGAATTGGTTTCTCCTTATTCTTTAAGTTCTTTTGGCCATTGATTGGAAGCAACTCTTTATCCTTGATGAATTGGTTTATCCTTGTCCTTTAAGTTCTTTTGGCCATTTATTGGAAGCAAGACTTAATCCATAATGAATTGGCTTCACTTTGTAAGTTATGTTCTTTTGGCCATTGATTGGAAGCAAGTCTTAATCCTTAAGGAATTGGTTTCTCATTATTCTTTAAGTTCTTTTGGCCATTGGTGGGAAGCAAGTCTTTATCCTTTACGAATTAGTTTATCCTTGCCCTTTAAGTTCCTTTGGCCATTCATTGGAAGCAAGACTTAATCCATAATGAATTGGTTTCACTTTGTAAGTTATGTTCTTTTGGCCATTGATTGGAAGCAAGTCTTAATCCTTAAGGAATTGGTTTCTCCTTATTCTTTAAGTTCTTTTGGCCATTGATTGGAAGCAACTCTTTATCCTTTACGAATTGGTTTATCCTTGTCCTTTAAGTTCTTTTGGCCATTTATTGGAAGCAAGACTTAATCCATAATGAATTGGCTTCACTTTGTAAGTTATGTTCTTTTGGCCATTGATTGGAAGCAAGTCTTAATCCTTCAGGAATTGGTTTCTCCTTATTCTTTAAGTTCTTTCTGCCATTGATTGGAAGCAACTCTTTATCCTTTACGAATTGGTTTATCCTTGCCCTTTAAGTTCTTTTGGCCATTAATTGGAAGCAAGACTTAATCCATAATGAATTGGCTTCACTTTGTAAGTTATGTTCTTTTGGCTATTGATTGGAAGCAAGTCTTAATCCTTAAGGAATTGGTTTCTCATTATTCTTTAAGTTCTTTTGGCCAATCATTGGAAGCGAGTCTTTATCCTTTACGAATTGGTTTATCCTTGTCCTTTAAGTTCTTTTGGCCATTGATTGGAAGCAAGACTTAATCCATAATGAATTGGTTTCACTTTGTAAGTTATGTTCTTTTGGCCATTGATTGGAAGCAAGTCTTAATCCTTAAGGAATTGGTTTCTCATTATTCTTTAAGTTCTTTTGGCCATTGATTGGAAGCAAGTCTTTATCCTTTACGAATTAGTTTATCCTTGCCCTTTAAGTTCCTTTGGCCATTCATTGGAAGCAAGACTTAATCCATAATGAATTGGTTTCACTTTGTAAGTTATGTTCTTTTGGCCATTGATTGGAAGCAAGTCTTAATCCTTAAGGAATTGGTTTCTCCTTATTCTTTAAGTTCTTTTGGCCATTGATTGGAAGCAACTCTTTATCCTTTACGAATTGGTTTCTCCTTGTCCTTTAAGTTCTTTTGGCCATTTATTGGAAGCAAGACTTAATCCATAATGAATTGGCTTCACTTTGTAAGTTATGTTCTTTTGGCCATTGAATTGAAGCAAGTCTTAATCCTTAAGGAATTGGTTTCTCATTATTCTTTAAGTTCTTTTGGCCAATCATTGGAAGCGAGTCTTTATCCTTTACGAATTGGTTTATCCTTGTCCTTTAAGTTCTTTTGGCCATTGATTGGAAGCAAGACTTAATCCATAATGAATTGGTTTCACTTTGTAAGTTATGTTCTTTTGGCCATTGATTGGAAGCAAGTCTTAATCCTTAAGGAATTGGTTTCTCATTATTCTTTAAGTTCTTTTGGCCATTGATTGGAAGTGATATGAGCCAAGGAAGGGTTACAAGCTTACAAGACAAAGCCAAGGAGGAAGAGGCATTGAAGGGAATTGGAGGACCCATGACAAGGTCCAAGACTAAGAATGAAGCAAGCTTTGGAAGGCCTAATAATGGAGCTCAAGGAAAAGGAGGATCAATCGACAATGGAGGCAGCAACTTAGTGGATCACATTCCTTCAAGTTGAAAGTGAAATTGAGCCAACATGAAGACATAATTGTGAAGGCCCAAATCTGCATGATCAAAGATTCATTCATGGGCTACAAGTATCCAATTTAGTGGGAAATAAATAAGTCCAGTTTTTATTATTGTCTTTATATTTTCGCAAGTATTTTTGGGGGACTTTTCTGAAGTGACTTTTGATGTCTTTTGTGAGTTTTTAATGTCTTTTGAGAGTTACTAGGTTATTATTAGGATTAGTGGACACTTATGGCTGCACTAATGGGAAATAAATGTCACATGCATGAATGCATGATAGTGGTAGAGAATTAGTGCTTAGTGGGTCTTAGTGGATATTAAATGCTTAGTGGGAAATGTAGTAGAAGTCCAATGCTTCAGTCCTCCACTAAGCCCGTAAATAGGAGAACTCTTGTAATGCCAAAAACATCTTGAATTTGAATGAAATCTGAGTTTTCTCTATTGTGAGAGCTTCCCTTGAGTTCTTGGGCAAAGAACTAAATCTGATCTTATCAAGGCAACTTGTGGCGATCAAAACCTTCATGACTTATCACTCACCTTCTCATCTTTCTTGAGTGTGGCGTCAATATCCTTCCTTAAACTGAATTTCAAGGCGATCCGTTTCTGTGTTTTCGTATCATTTGGTATCAGAGCTTTGGCTCCTTGATTTTCAGGTTTGTGTTTTCTTTGTAAATTCAAAAAAAAAAAAAAATCCATTTTTTGTTCTTGTTCATCTTTGTTGATCTCTCATCCATAGTATCCCATTAGTGTCTTTTCAGTCTCCATCTTTATTTGTCACCAATTTCTGTTTTACTAATTTTGGGTCCTCAATTCAAAAAAAAAAAAAAAAAAAGTGGTACCAGAGTCATTGTGTTTCTGATTGAAAAAGAAAGAGAACGAAAATTCAAAAAAAAAACAAAAAAAAACGAAAATTCTGGTCAGAATAAAAAAAAAAAAGGATTTGTGAATTAAAAGGACTCAATATTCTTTCTTCGTGAATTCTGAATCCAAGGATATTCCTTTCATTGCTCTTGATCTTTGTTGAATTTCTTGTTCTATCCATTTATGTCTCTTGTTGCATTCATATTTTCTTGCTGGTTTCTTGCTCACTTGATTGTCTACTTGCTGTCTTGAGAAAAAAATCATTGATAAGGTTCTTTTCTTAAGAGTTTATAAAGGAAGTTGAGTGGTAAAAGGCAAGAGTGAACATTACACAAAAGCCTATTTGAGTGCAAAACACGAGTGGATAAATTTGAGTGCAAACACGTGAGTAGAGTGGTGAGGTCCTTCTAACACTTCTTTTGTAATTTTCCTTGTCATCTTCTTTTGTTGCAAGCATGAGTGGGGAAAGATCACCTAATTCCCCTAGGCAAGATCTTAATAGGCTTCAAATGGAGGCACTTACTCAACACTTTGAGAGAATGCTTCAAAGACAACTTGAAGGATTACACGAAAGGATGGACCGACTTGAAGGAGGAAGAGTTTCCAACCATGGGGGCAATTCTAATCATGAAGAATCTCATCAAGAAAGTGACTCATTCTATGATTCTCCAAGAGAAAGAAGGAGGCATGAAGGGGGAAGAAGACGTGAAAGAAGAGGTAGAGACCATAGACGTGATGATGATCTAGGAGGGGTGAAAGTCAAGGTACCTTCCTTCCAAGGGAGGAATAATCCCGAAACATACCTTGAGTGGGAGATGAAAATAGAACAAATCTTCTCATGCCACAATTACAATGATGCAAAGAAAGTGAAGGTGGCTGCCCTTGAGTTCACCGATTATGCCTTAATTTGGTGGGATCAAGTGCAAAAAGAGAGAAGAAGATATGGAGAGCATCCTATCAACACTTGGGATGAAATGAAGACTTTGATGAGAAGGAGATTTGTGCCTTCCCACTACCACAGGGAATTGCACAACAAATTGCAAAGACTCACCCAAGGGAGTAGGAGTGTGGATGAGTATTACAAAGAGATGGAGGTGGCTTTGATTAGGGCCAATATTGTGGAGGATAGGGAAGCAACCATGGCTCGGTTTCTCCATGGCCTAAACCTAGATATTGGAGACATTGTGGAGTTACAACATTATGTGCAGCTTGAAGACTTAGTGCATCAAGCAATGAAAGTGGAGCAACAATTAAAGAGAAAGGGTATCATGAAGAAATCATCTTCTTCAAGCTACTCTTTAAGTTGGAAGGATAAGCCAAAGAAGGAAGGTTCTTCTTCTAATTCTAAGGAGGTAGCAAGCACTAAGAAGCCTATTCCTACTACTTCTTCTACTTCTAAGAGTAGGGATATCAAGTGCTTTAGGTGTTTGGGAAAAGGACATATTGCATCCGAATGCCCGAATAAGAAGACTATGGTGGTGAGGGATAATGGGAGTATCTCTAGTGAAGAAATTTCTTCTCATTCCTCTTCCTCAAGTGATGAGGAAAATGATGAAGCAGCCTATGCACAAGATGGAGAGATCTCTTGATGGTTAGGAGGTTATTGGGAAGTCAAGCCAAGGAGCATGAGGAGGACCAAAGAGAAAATATTTTTCATACCCGCTGCCTTATTCAAGGTAACACATGCTCTATGATCATTGATGGTGGGAGTTGCACTAATGTGGCAAGCACTAGGTTGGTCACTAAACTCAACCTAAAGACTACACCACATGCAAGACCATATAAGCTCCAGTGGCTGAGTAATAGTGGTGAATTGGTAGTGAATCAGCAAGTGTTGATTAATTTCTCCATTGGCAAATATGAAGATCAAGTTCTATGTGATATTGTGCCTATGGAGGCAAGCCACATTCTTCTTGGAAGACCTTGGCAGTTTGATAGGATTTCAAGGATGTGTTTCCCAAGGAAGTGCCTCACGGTTTGCCGCCAATGAGGGGGATAGAACACCAAATAGACCTCATTCCTAGTGCTTCTCTACCCAATAGGCCAGCCTATAGGAGCAACCCTCAAGAAACAAAGGAGATACAAAATCAAGTGGAGGAGTTGTTGCAAAAAGGATGGGTTAGAGAGAGCTTAAGTCCTTGTGCTGTACCTGTAATTTTGGTGCCTAAAAAGGATGGATCATGGAGGATGTGCACTGATTGTAGAGCAATCAACAACATCACAATTCGGTATAGACATCCTATCCCTAGACTTGATGATTTGCTTGATGAATTGCATGGTGCTTGCTTCTTTTCTAAAATTGATTTGAAAAGTGGGTACCATCAAATTAGGATAAGGGAAGGGGATGAATGGAAAACTGCTTTCAAAACTAAATATGGATTGTATGAATGGTTGGTAATGCCTTTTGGGTTAACTAATGCACCAAGCACTTTTATGAGGCTTATGAACCATGTCTTACGAGAATTTCTTGGAAAATTTGTGGTTGTATACTTTGATGATATTTTGGTATATTCCAAGAGTTTTGATGAGCATGTTGCACATCTCCAATCTGTCTTGCATGTCCTTAGAAAGGAGAAACTATATGCTAACTTGGAAAAGTGTTCTTTTTGCACTGATCATGTGGTTTTTCTTGGTTTTGTCATAAGTTCTAAAGGAGTGCAGGTTGATGAAGAGAAAGTTAAGGCCATTAGAGATTGGCCAACTCCTAAAACTGTGAGTGAGGTTAGGAGCTTTCATGGGTTGGCAAGTTTCTATAGAAGGTTTGTGAAGGATTTCAGCACATTGGCAGCACCCCTAAATGAAATTGTTAAGAAAAATGTGGGATTTAAATGGGGGGAGAATCAAGAAAATGCATTTCAAGCACTTAAGGACAAACTCACACATGCACCCATTCTTGCTTTGCCTGATTTTTCTAAATCATTTGAAATTGAATGTGATGCATCTAATGTAGGTATTGGGGCTGTTTTACTTCAAGATGGTCATCCCATTGCATATTTTAGTGAGAAATTAAGTGGAGCCACTCTTAACTATTCCACTTATGATAAAGAATTGTATGCACTTGTTAGAACTTTGCAAACATGGCAGCATTATCTTTTGCCTAAAGAATTTGTCATTCATAGTGATCATGAATCTTTAAAGTATTTGAAAGGGCAAGGAAAGCTCAACAAAAGGCATGCCAAATGGGTTGAATTTCTTGAACAATTTCCTTATGTGATTAAGCATAAGCAAGGAAAGGTAAATGTTGTAGCAGATGCACTTTCAAGAAGGTATAATTTGCTTGCTACACATGAAACTAAGTTGCTTGGCTTTGAACATATCAAGGAGTTGTATGTGCATGATAATGAATTTTCCCAATTATATGCTGCATGTGAACAGAAATCACAAAATGGGTTTGTTAGGCATGATAACTACTTGTTTAAGAATAATAGACTTTGTGTGCCTAAAGGATCCATGCGTGAATTACTAGTTAGGGAAGCACATGAGGGGGGTTTAATGGGACACTTTGGGGTTCAAAAGACCTTAGAAATGCTGCATGAACATTTTCATTGGCCACACATGAAGCATGATGTGCAGAAATTTTGTGAAAGGTGCATTGTCTGTAGAAAAGCAAAATCTAAGGTATCACCTCATGGACTTTACACTCCTTTACCTATTCCTAATTCCCCTTGGACTGACTTGTCTATGGATTTTGTTTTAGGGTTACCACGCACCCAAAAAGGGAAGGACTCCATCTTTGTGGTAGTTGATAGATTCTCCAAGATGGCACACTTTATACCTTGCCACAAAGTGGATGATGCAACTCATGTGGCAGATTTGTTTTTCAAAGAGGTGGTAAGACTTCATGGCATGCCTAGGAGCATTGTTTCAGATCGTGACACCAAATTCTTAAGCCATTTTTGGAGGACCTTATCGAACAAGCTAGGAACAAAGCTTCTTTTCTCCACCACATGCCACCCCCAAACTGATGGCCAAACTAAGGTGGTAAATAGGACTCTTTCTACTCTTCTTAGAGCAATTATTAAGAAGAACATTAAGTCTTGGGAAGAGTGTTTACCCCATGTTGAATTTGCTTATAATAGGGCTGTCCATTCTACTACTCAATTTTCTCCTTTTGAGATTGTTTATGGATTCAACCCACTAACACCTCTTGATTTGCTTCCTTTACCTAACACTTCTTCTTTAGTTCACAAGGATGGCAAAACAAAGGCAGAATTTGTGAAGAAGCTTCATGAGCAAGTTAAAGCTCAAATTGAGAAGAAAATGGAGCAATATGCAAATAGAGCCAATAAAGGAAGAAAAAGAGTTGTCCTTGAACCCGGTGATTGGGTGTGGGTTCATATGAGGAAGGAAAGATTTCCTGCCCAAAGGAAATAAAAGCTTCAACCAAGAGGAGATGGACCATTCCAAGTGTTGGAAAGAATTAATGACAATGCTTACAAAAATTGACTTGCCTGGTGAATATGGTGTTAGTGCAACATTTAATGTGGCTGATTTGTGTCCTTTAGATGTAGGTGATGAAAACCTAAATTCGAGGACGAATTCACTTAAAGAAGGAGGGAATGATATGAGCCAAGGAAGGGTTACAAACTTACAAAGCCAAGGAGGAAGAGGCATTGAAGGGAATTGGAGGACCCATGACAAGGTCCAAGACTAAGAGAATGAAGCAAGCTTTGGAAGGCCTAATAATGGAGCTCAAGGAAAAGGAGGATCAATCGACAATGGAGGCAGCAACTAAGTGGATCACATTCCTTCAAGTTGAAAGTGAAATTGAGCCAACATGAAGACATAATTGTGAAGGCCCAAATCTGCATGATCAAAGATTCATTCATGGGCTACAAGTATCCAATTTAGTGGGAAATAAATAAGTCCAGTTTTTATTATTTTCTTTATATTTTCGCATGTATTTTTGGGGGACTTTTCTGAAGTGACTTTTGATGTCTTTTGTGAGTTTTTAATGTCTTTTGAGAGTTACTAGGTTATTATTAGGATTAGTGGACACTTATGGCTGCACTAATGGGAAATAAATGTCACATGCATGAATGCATGATAGTGGTAGAGAATTAGTGCTTAGTGGGTCTTAGTGGATATTAAATGCTTAGTGGGAAATGTAGTAGAAGTCCAATGCTTCAGTCCTCCACTAAGCCCATAAATAGGAGAACTCTTGTAATGCCAAAAACATCTTGAATTTGAATGAAATCTGAGTTTTCTCTATTGTGAGAGCTTCCCTTGAGTTCTTGGGCAAAGAACTAAATCTGATCTTATCAAGGCAACTTGTGGCGATCAAAACCTCCATGACTTATCACTCACCTTCTCATCTTTCTTGAGTGTGGCATCAATATCCTTCCTTAAACTGAATTTCAAGGCGATCCGTTTCTGTGTTTTCGTATCAGGAAGCAAGTCTTTATCCTTTACGAATTGGTTTATCCTTGTCCTTTAAGTTCTTTTGGCCATTTATTGGAAGCAAGACTTAATCCATAATGAATTGGCTTCACTTTGTAAGTTATGTTCTTTTGGCCATTGATTGGAAGCAAGTCTTAATCCTTAAGGAATTGGTTTCTCATTATTCTTTAAGTTCTTTTGGCCAATCATTGGAAGCGAGTCTTTATCCTTTACGAATTGGTTTATCCTTGTCCTTTAAGTTCTTTTGGCCATTGATTGGAAGCAAGACATAATCCATAATGAATTGGTTTCACTTTGTAAGTTATGTTCTTTTGGCCATTGAATGGAAGCAAGTCTTAATCGTTAAGGAATTGGTTTCTCATTATTCTTTAAGTTCTTTTGGCCATTGGTTGGAAGCAAGTCTTCACCCTTAAGGAATTGGTTTCTCATTATTCTTTAAGTTCTTTTGGCCATTGATTGGAAGCAAGTCTTTATCCTTTACGAATTGGTTTATCCTTGCCCATTAAGTTCTTTTGGCCATTGCTTGGAAGCAAGACTTAATCCATAATGAATTAGTTTCACTTTGTAAGTTATGTTCTGTTGGCCATTGACTGGAAGCAAGTCTTAATCCTTAAGGAATTAGTTTCTCATTATTTTTTAAGTTCTTTTGGCCATTGGTGGGAAGCAAGTCTTAACCCTTAAGGAATTGGTTTCTCATTATTCTTTAAGTTCTTTTGGCCATTCATTAGAAGCAAGTCTTTATCCTTTACGATTTGGTTTATTCTTGTCCTTTAAGTTCTTTTGGCCATTTAATGGAAGCAAGACTTAATCCATAATGAATTGGCTTCACCTTGTAAGTTATGTTCTTTTGGCCATTGATTGGAAGCAAGTCTTAATCTTTAAGGAATTGGTTTCTCCTTATTCTTTAAGTTCTTTTGGCCATTGATTGGAAGCAACTCTTTATCCTTTACGAATTGGTTTATCCTTGTCCTTTAAGTTCTTTTGGCCATTGATTGGAAGCAAGACTTAATCCATAATGAATTGCTTTCACTTTGTAAGTTATGTTCTTTTGGCCATTGATTGTGATGCGGAACCCCGTGGATATAAAGATCCAGAAACCCCAGGCACACACTTTGATAGAAAACAAGATGTAGAGTAAAGACCCTCCCTACTAAACCCCCAAGAAACCTGTCCTTGGAAACGTAGATAACAGGGAAATGATAGAAAATTCTGCATCACACAGAACCAAGTGAGGAAAACCTCACAACCGTATTGGTTGTCAAACCATGATAAAAACTATATCATCAAATTCTCTATTGTCTATAGGCCAAGTTGCCTATTTATACATAAATTCTAAAACTAGAAATTATCTAATCCTATCTAAAAGATTTGATTTGAAGCTAAAATTTAAAAATTAAAGATACGATTCTATTCTAAAAGATTTATTCCTATCTAATTTTAAATCAGATTTGATCTTTATAGATTAGATCAGATTTGATTTAAATCCTAAAAGATAAACTGAAGCAATTTAAATCTAAACAAATCTAGACTAAGTCAAAACAAATCAAAAAAGAATCTAGCTACAATCTAAACATATCTCCAACATGATTAGATTGCTTGCTCTTCAAGTTACTTTAGTTATGCTTGATTCCTTGATTTCCAAGTAACTTGAAATAAGCTCTTGGTTTGCTTGATCTCCAAGGCAGAACCAACTTACTAGAAAAACAAGCTCTTTTCCAGTGTTGGAATAACCAAAATACCCTCCTGAGCACATATCAGATTGGAAGCAAGTCTTAATCCTTATGGAATTGGTTTCTCATTATTCTTTAAGTTCTTTTGGCCAATCATTGGAAGCGAGTCTTTATCCTTAACGAATTGGTTTATCCTTGTCCTTTAAGTTCTTTTGGCCATTGATTGGAAGCAAGACTTAATCCATAATGAATTGGTTTCACTTTGTAAGTTATGTTCTTTTGGCCCTTGATTGGAAGCAAGTCTTAATCCTTAAGGAATTGGTTTCTCATTATTCTTTAAGTTCTTTTGGCCATTGATTGGAAGCAAGTCTTTATCCTTAACGAATTGGTTTATCCTTGTCCTTTAAGTTCTTTTGGCCATTTAATGGAAGCAAGACTTAATCCATAATGAATTGGCATCACCTTGTAAGTTATGTTCTTTTGGCCATTGATTGGAA
This sequence comes from Pterocarpus santalinus, assembly GCA_031439595.1. NCBI lineage: Eukaryota > Viridiplantae > Streptophyta > Magnoliopsida > Fabales > Fabaceae > Pterocarpus > Pterocarpus santalinus. The sequence continues at coordinate 862,229 of JAVHNO010000270.1, read as the reverse complement.
GCAAGTCTTAATCTTTAAGGAATTGGTTTCTCCTTATTCTTTAAGTTCTTTTGGCCATTGATTGGAAGCAACTCTTTATCCTTTACGAATTGGTTTATCCTTGTCCTTTAAGTTCTTTTGGCCATTTATTGGAAGCAAGACTTAATCCATAATGAATTGGCTTCACTTTGTAAGTTATGTTCTTTTGGCCATTGATTGGAAGCAAGTCTTAATCCTTAAGGAATTGGTTTCTCATTATTCTTTAAGTTCTTTTGGCCAATCATTGGAAGCGAGTCTTTATCCTTTATGAATTGGTTTATCCTTGTCCTTTAAGTTCTTTTGGCCATTGATTGGAAGCAAGACTTAATACATAATGAATTGGCTTCACTTTGTAAGTTATGTTCTTTTGGCCATTGATTGCAAGCAAGTCTTAATCCTTAAGGAATTGGTTTCTCATTATTCTTTAAGTTCTTTTGGCCAATCATTGGAAGTGAGTCTTTATCCTTTACGAATTGGTTTATCCTTGTCCTTTAAGTTCTTTTGGCCATTGATTGGAAGCAAGACTTAATCCATAATGAATTGGTTTCACTTTGTAAGTTATGTTCTTTTGGCCATTGATTGGAAGCAAGTCTTAATCCTTAAGGAATTGGTTTCTCATTATTCTTCAAGTTCTTTTGGCCAATCATTGGAAGCGAGTCTTTATCCTTTATGAATTGGTTTATCCTTGTCCTTTAAGTTCTTTTGGCCATTGATTGGAAGCAAGACTTAATACATAATGAATTGGCTTCACTTTGTAAGTTATGTTCTTTTTGGCCATTGATTGCAAGCAAGTCTTAATCCTTAAGGAATTGGTTTCTCATTATTCTTTAAGTTCTTTTGGCCAATCATTGGAAGTGAGTCTTTATCCTTTATGAATTGGTTTATCCTTGTCCTTTAAGTTCTTTTGGCCATTGATTGGAAGCAAGACTTAATCCATAATGAATTGGTTTCACTTTGTAAGTTATGTTCTTTTGGCCATTGATTGGAAGCAAGTCTTAATCCTTAAGGAATTGGTTTCTCATTATTCTTTAAGTTCTTTTGGCCATTGATTGGAAGCAAGTCTTTATCCTTTACTTAATTGGTTTATCCTTGTCCTTTAAGTTCTTTTGGCCATTTATTGGAAGCAAGACTTAATCCATAATGAATTGGCTTCACTTTGTAAGTTATGTTCTTTTGGCCATTGATTGGAAGCAAGTATTAATCCTTAAGGAATTGGTTTCTCATTATTCTTTAAGTTCTTTTGGCCATTGATTGGAAGCAACTCTTTATCCTTTACGAATTGGTTTATCCTTGTCCTTTAAGTTCTTTTGGCCATTTATTGGAAGCAAGACTTAATCCATAATGAATTGGCTTCACTTTGTAAGTTATGTTCTTTTGGCCATTGATTGGAAGCAAGTCTTAATCCTTAAGAAATTGGTTTCTCATTATTCTTTAAGTTCTTTTGGCCAATCATTGGAAGCGAATCCTTATCCTTTACGAATTGGTTTATGATTGTCCTTTTAGTTCTTTTGGCCATTTATTGGAAGCAAGACATAATCCATAATGAATTGGTTTCACTTGGTAAGTTATGTTCTTTTGGCCATTGATTGGAAGCAAGTCTTAATCCTTAAGGAATTGGTTTCTCATTATTCTTTAAGTTCTTTTGGCCATTGATTGGAAGCAAGTCTTTATCCTTTACGAATTGGTTTATCCTTGTCCTTTAAGTTCTTTTGGCCATTTAATGGAAGCAAGACTTAATCCATAATGAATTGGTTTCACTTTGTAAGTTATGTTCTTTTGGCCATTGATTGGAAGCAAGTCTTAATCCTTAAGGAATTGGTTTCTCATTATTCTTCAAGTTCTTTTGGCCAATCATTGGAAGCGAGTCTTTATCCTTTATGAATTGGTTTATCCTTGTCCTTTAAGTTCTTTTGGCCATTGATTGGAAGCAAGACTTAATACATAATGAATTGGCTTCACTTTGTAAGTTATGTTCTTTTGGCCATTGATTGCAAGCAAGTCTTAATCCTTAAGGAATTGGTTTCTCATTATTCTTTAAGTTCTTTTGGCCAATCATTGGAAGTGAGTCTTTATCCTTTATGAATTGGTTTATCCTTGTCCTTTAAGTTCTTTTGGCCATTGATTGGAAGCAAGACTTAATCCATAATGAATTGGTTTCACTTTGTAAGTTATGTTCTTTTGGCCATTGATTGGAAGCAAGTCTTAATCCTTAAGGAATTGGTTTCTCATTATTCTTTAAGTTCTTTTGGCCATTGATTGGAAGCAAGTCTTTATCCTTTACTTAATTGGTTTATCCTTGTCCTTTAAGTTCTTTTGGCCATTTATTGGAAGCAAGACTTAATCCATAATGAATTGGCTTCACTTTGTAAGTTATGTTCTTTTGGCCATTGATTGGAAGCAAGTATTAATCCTTAAGGAATTGGTTTCTCATTATTCTTTAAGTTCTTTTGGCCATTGATTGGAAGCAACTCTTTATCCTTTACGAATTGGTTTATCCTTGTCGTTTAAGTTCTTTTGGCCATTTATTGGAAGCAAGACTTAATCCATAATGAATTGGCTTCACTTTGTAAGTTATGTTCTTTTGGCCATTGATTGGAAGCAAGTCTTAATCCTTAAGAAATTGGTTTCTCATTATTCTTTAAGTTCTTTTGGCCAATCATTGGAAGCGAATCCTTATCCTTTACGAATTGGTTTATGATTGTCCTTTTAGTTCTTTTGGGCATTTATTGGAAGCAAGACATAATCCATAATGAATTGGTTTCACTTGGTAAGTTATGTTCTTTTGGCCATTGATTGGAAGCAAGTCTTAATCCTTAAGGAATTGGTTTCTCATTATTCTTTAAGTTCTTTTGGCCATTGATTGGAAGCAAGTCTTTATCCTTTACGAATTGGTTTATCCTTGTCCTTTAAGTTCTTTTGGCCATTTAATGGAAGCAAGACTTAATCCATAATGAATTGGCTTCACCTTGTAAGTTATGTTCTTTTGGCCATTGATTGGAAGCAAGTCTTAATCTTTAAGGAATTGGTTTCTCCTTATTCTTTAAGTTCTTTTGGCCATTGATTGGAAGCAACTCTTTATCCTTTACGAATTGGTTTATCCTTGTCCTTTAAGTTCTTTTGGTCATTTATTGGAAGCAAGACTTAATCCATAATGAATTGGCTTCACTTTGTAAGTTAATGATGCGGAACCCCATGGATATAAAGATCCAGAAACCCCAGGCACACACTTTGATAGAAAACAAGACGTAGAATAAAGACCCTCCCTACTAACCCCCAAGAAACCTGTCCTTGGAAACGTAGATAACAGGGAAAATAATAGAAGATTCTGCATCACACAGAACCAAGTGAGGAAAACCTCACAATCGTATTGGTTATCAAACCATGATAAAAAAATATGATCAAAATTCTCTTTGTCTACAGGCCAAGTTGCCTATTTATACAGAAATTCTAAAATTGGAAATTACCTAATCCTATCTAAAAGATCTGATTTGAAACTAAAATTTAAAAATTAAAGATATGATTCTTTTCTAAAAGATTTATCTCTAAAAATATTAAATCAGATTTGATCTTTATAGATTAGATCAAATTTGATTTAAATCTAAACAAATCTAGACTAAGTCAAAACAAATAAAAAAATGAATATAAACATACTTCCAACATAATCAAATTGCTTGCTTTCCAAGTTACTTTAATTATGCTTGATTCCTTGATCTCCAAGTAACTTGAAATGGGCTCTTGAATTGCTTGATCTCTAAGGCATAACCAACTTGCTAGAAACAAGCTCTTTTTCCACCATTGAAATGACCAAATTATCCTTTTGAGCATGTATCAGTTATGTTCTTTTGGCCATTGATTGGAAGCAAGTCTTAATCCTTAAGGAATTGGTTTCTCGTTATTCTTTAAGTTCTTTTGGCCAATCATTGGAAGCAAGTCTATATCCCCTACGAATTGGTTTATCCTTGTCCTTTAAGTTCTTTTGGCCATTTATTGGAAGCAAGACTTAATACATAATGAATTGGTTTCACTTTGTATGTTATGTTCTTTTGGCCATTGATTGGAAGCAAGTCTTAATCCTTAAGGAATTGGTTTCTCCTAATTCTTTAAGTTCTTTTGGCCATTGATTGGAAGCAACTCTTTATCCTTTACGAATTGGTTTATCCTTGTCCTTTAAGTTCTTTTGGCCATTTATTGGAAGCAAGACTTAATCCATATTGAATTGGCTTCACTTTGTAAGTTATGTTCTTTTGGCCATTGACTGGAAGCAAGTCTTAATCCTTAAGGAATTGGTTTCTCATTATTCTTTAAGTTCTTTTGGCCAATCATTGGAAGCGAGTCTTTATCCTTTACGAATTGGTTTATAGTTGTCCTTTAAGTTCTTTTGGCCATTGATTGGAAGCAAGAGATAATCCATAATGAATTGGTTTCACTTTGTAAGTTATGTTCTTTTGGCCATTGAGTGGAAGCAAGTCTTAATCCTTAAGGAATTGGTTTCTCATTATTCTTTAAGTTCTTTTGGCCATTGATTGGAAGCAAGTCTTTATCCTTTACGAATTGGTTTATCCTTGTCCTTTAAGTTCTTTTGGCCATTGATTGGAAGCAAGACTTAATCCATAATGAATTGGCTTCACTTTGTAAGTTATGTTCTTTTGGCCATTGATTGGAAGCAAGTCTTAATCCTTAAGGAATTGGTTTCTCATTTTTCTTTAAGTTCTTTTGGCCAATCATTGGAAGCAAGTCTTTATCCTTTACGAATTGGTTTATCCTTGTCCTTTAAGTTCTTTTGGCCATTGATTGGAAGCAAGACTTAATACATAATGAATTGGTTTCACTTTGTAAGTTATGTTCTTTTCGCCATTGAGTGGAAGCAAGTCTTAATCCGTAAGGAATTGGTTTCTCCTTATTCTTTAAATTCTTTTGGCCATTGATTGGAAGCAACTCTTTATCCTTTACGAATTGGTTTATCCTTGTCCTTTAACTTCTTTTGGCCATTTATTGGAAGCAAGACTTAATCCATAATGAATTGGCTTCACTTTGTAAGTTATGTTCTTTTGGCCCTTGATTGGAAGCAAGTCTTAATCCTTAAGGAATTGGTTTCTCATTATTCTTTAAGTTCTTTTGGCCAATCATTGGAAGCGATTCTTTATCCTTTACGAATTGGTTTATCCTTGTCCTTTAAGTTCTTTTGGCCATTTATTGGAAGCAAGACTTAATCCGTAATGAATTGGCTTCACTTTGTAAGTTATGTTCTTTTGGCCATTGATTGGAAGCAAGTCTTAATCCTTAAGGAATTGGTTTCTCATTATTCTTTAAGGTCTTTTGGCCAATCATTGGAAGCGAGTCTTTATCCTTTACGAATTGGTTTATCCTTGTCCTTTAAGTTCTTTTGGCCATTGATTGGAAGCAAGACTTAATCCATAATGAATTGGTTTCACTTTGTAAGTTATGTTCTTTTGGCCACTGATTGGAAGCAAGTCTTAATCCTTAAGGAATTGGTTTCTCATTATTCTTTAAGTTCTTTTGGCCATTCATTGGAAGCAAGTCTTTATCCTTTACGAATTGGTTTATCCTTGCCCATTAAGTTCTTTTGGCCATTGACTGGAAGCAAGACTTAATCCATAATGAATTGGTTTCACTTTGTAAGTTATGTTCTGTTGGCCATTGACTGGAAGCAAGTCTTAATCCTTAAGGAATTAGTTTCTCATTATTTTTTAAGTTCTTTTGGCCATTGGTGGGAAGCAAGTCTTAACCCTTAAGGAATTTGTTTCTCCTTATTCTTTAAATTCTTTTGGCCATTGATTGGAAGCAACTCTTTATCCTTTACGAATTGGTTTATCCTTGTCCTTTAAGTTCTTTTGGCCATTTATTGGAAGCAAGACTTATTCCATAATGAATTGGCTTCACTTTGTAAGTTATGTTCTTTTGGCCATTGATTGGAAGCAAGTCTTAATCCTTAAGGAATTGGTTTCTCCTTCTTCTTTAAGTTCTTTTGGCCATTGATTGGAAGCAACTCTTTATCCTTTACGAATTGGTTTATCCTTGTCCTTTAAGTTCTTTTGGCCATTTATTGGAAGCAAGACTTAATCCATAATGAATTGGCTTCACTTTGTAAGTTATGTTCTTTTGGCCATTGATTGGAAGCAAGTCTTAATCCTTAAGGAATTGGTTTCTCATTATTCTTTAAGTTCTTTTGGCCAATCATTGGAAGCGAGTCTTTATCCTTTACGAATTGGTTTATCCTTGTCCTTTAAGTTCTTTTGGCCATTTATTGGAAGCAAGACATAATCCATAATGAATTGGCTTCACTTTGTAAGTTATGTTCTTTTGGCCATTGATTGGAAGCAAGTCTTAATCCTTAAGGAATTGGTTTCTCATTATTCTTTAAGTTCTTTTGGCCATTGATTGGAAGCAACTCTTTATCCTTTACGAATTGGTTTATCCTTGTCCTTTAAGTTCTTTTGGCCATTTATTGGAAGCAAGACTTAATCCATAATGAATTGGCTTCACTTTGTAAGTTATGTTCTTTTGGCCATTGATTGGAAGCAAGTCTTAATCCTTAAGAAATTGGTTTCTCATTATTCTTTAAGTTCTTTTGGCCAATCATTGGAAGCGAATCCTTATCCTTTACGAATTGGTTTATGATTGTCCTTTTAGTTCTTTTGGCCATTTATTGGAAGCAAGACATAATCCATAATGAATTGGTTTCACTTTGTAAGTTATGTTCTTTTGGCCATTGATTGGAAGCAAGTCTTAATCCTTAAGGAATTGGTTTCTCATTATTCTTTAAGTTCTTTTGGCCATTGATTGGAAGCAAGTCTTTATCCTTTACTTAATTGGTTTATCCTTGTCCTTTAAGTTCTTTTGGCCATTTAATGGAAGCAAGACTTAATCCATAATGAATTGGTTTCACTTTGTAAGTTATGTTCTTTTGGCCATTGATTGGAAGCAAGTCTTAATCCTTAAGGAATTGGTTTCTCATTATTCTTTAAGTTCTTTGGCCAATCATTGGAAGCAAGTCTTTATCCTTTATGAATTGGTTTATCCTTGTCCTTTAAGTTCTTTTGGCCATTGATTGGAAGCAAGACTTAATCCATAATGAATTGGCTTCACTTTGTAAGTTATGTTCTTTTGGCCATTGATTGGAAGCAAGTCTTAATCCTTAAGGAATTGGTTTCTCATTATTCTTTAAGTTCTTTTGGCCAATCATTGGAAGTGAGTCTTTATCCTTTATGAATTGGTTTATCCTTGTCCTTTAAGTTCTTTTGGCCATTGATTGGAAGCAAGACTTAATCCATAATGAATTGGTTTCACTTTGTAAGTTATGTTCTTTTGGCCATTGATTGGAAGCAAGTCTTAATCCTTAAGGAATTGGTTTCTCATTATTCTTTAAGTTCTTTTGGCCATTGATTGGAAGCAAGTCTTTATCCTTTACGAATTGGTTTATCCTTGTCCTTTAAGTTCTTTTGGCCATTTATTGGAAGCAAGACTTAATCCATAATGAATTGGCTTCACTTTGTAAGTTATGTTCTTTTGGCCATTGATTGGAAGCAAGTATTAATCCTTAAGGAATTGGTTTCTCATTATTCTTTAAGTTCTTTTGGCCATTGATTGGAAGCAACTCTTTATCCTTTACGAATTGGTTTATCCTTGTCGTTTAAGTTCTTTTGGCCATTTATTGGAAGCAAGACTTAATCCATAATGAATTGGCTTCACTTTGTAAGTTATGTTCTTTTGGCCATTGATTGGAAGCAAGTCTTAATCCTTAAGAAATTGGTTTCTCATTATTCTTTAAGTTCTTTTGGCCATTCATTGGAAGCAAGTCTTTATCCTTTACGAATTGGTTTATCCTTGCCCATTAAGTTCTTTTGGCCATTGACTGGAAGCAAGACTTAATCCATAATGAATTGGTTTCACTTTGTAAGTTATGTTCTTTTGGCCATTGATTGGAAGCAAGTCTTAATCCTTAAGGAATTGGTTTCTCATTATTCTTTAAGTTCTTTTGGCCATTCATTGGAAGCAAGTCTTTATCCTTTACGAATTGGTTTATCCTTGCCCATTAAGTTCTTTTGGCCATTGATTGGAAGCAAGACTTAATCCATAATGAATTGGTTTCACTTTGTAAGTTATGTTCTGTTGGCCATTGACTGGAAGCAAGTCTTAATCCTTAAGGAATTAGTTTCTCATTATTTTTTAAGTTCTTTTGGCCATTGGTGGGAAGCAAGTCTTAACCCTTAAGGAATTTGTTTCTCCTTATTCTTTAAATTCTTTTGGCCATTGATTGGAAGCAACTCTTTATCCTTTACGAATTGGTTTATCCTTGTCCTTTAAGTTCTTTTGGCCATTTATTGGAAGCAAGACTTATTCCATAATGAATTGGCTTCACTTTGTAAGTTATGTTCTTTTTGGCCATTGATTGGAAGCAAGTCTTAATCCTTAAGGAATTGGTTTCTCTTTCTTCTTTTAAGTTCTTTTGGCCATTGATTGGAAGCAACTCTTTATCCTTTACGAATTGGTTTATCCTTGTCCTTTAAGTTCTTTTGGCCATATATTGGAAGCAAGACTTAATCCATAATGAATTGGCTTCACTTTGTAAGTTATGTTCTTTTGGCCATTGATTGGAAGCAAGTCTTAATCCTTAAGGAATTGGTTTCTCATTATTCTTTAAGTTCTTTTGGCCAATCATTGGAAGCGAGTCTTTATCCTTTACGAATTGATTTATCCTTGTCCTTTTAGTTCTTTTGGCCATTTATTGGAAGCAAGACATAATCCATAATGAATTGGCTTCACTTGGTAAGTTATGTTCTTTTGGCCATTGATTGGAAGCAAGTCTTAATCCTTAAGGAATTGGTTTCTCATTATTCTTTAAGTTCTTTTGGCCATTGATTGGAAGCAACTCTTTATCCTTTACTAATTGGTTTATCCTTGTCCTTTAAGTTCTTTTGGCCATTTATTGGAAGCAAGACTTAATCCATAATGAATTGGCTTCACTTTGTAAGTTATGTTCTTTTGGCCATTGATTGGAAGCAAGTCTTAATCCTTAAGAAATTGGTTTCTCATTATTCTTTAAGTTCTTTTGGCCAATCATTGGAAGCGAATCCTTATCCTTTACGAATTGGTTTATGATTGTCCTTTTAGTTCTTTTGGGCATTTATTGGAAGCAAGACATAATCCATAATGAATTGGTTTCACTTTGTAAGTTATGTTCTTTTGGCCATTGATTGGAAGCAAGTCTTAATCCTTAAGGAATTGGTTTCTCATTATTCTTTAAGTTCTTTTGGCCATTGATTGGAAGCAAGTCTTTATCCTTTACGAATTGGTTTATCCTTGTCCTTTAAGTTCTTTTGGCCATTTAATGGAAGCAAGACTTAATCCATAATGAATTGGTTTCACTTTGTAAGTTATGTTCTTTTGGCCATTGATTGGAAGCAAGTCTTAATCCTTAAGGAATTGGTTTCTCATTATTCTTCAAGTTCTTTTGGCCAATCATTGGAAGCGAGTCTTTATCCTTTATGAATTGGTTTATCCTTGTCCTTTAAGTTCTTTTGGCCATTGATTGGAAGCAAGACTTAATACATAATGAATTGGCTTCACTTTGTAAGTTATGTTCTTTTTGGCCATTGATTGCAAGCAAGTCTTAATCCTTAAGGAATTGGTTTCTCATTATTCTTTAAGTTCTTTTGGCCAATCATTGGAAGTGAGTCTTTATCCTTTATGAATTGGTTTATCCTTGTCCTTTAAGTTCTTTTGGCCATTGATTGGAAGCAAGACTTAATCCATAATGAATTGGTTTCACTTTGTAAGTTATGTTCTTTTGGCCATTGATTGGAAGCAAGTCTTAATCCTTAAGGAATTGGTTTCTCATTATTCTTTAAGTTCTTTTGGCCATTGATTGGAAGCAAGTCTTTATCCTTTACGAATTGGTTTATCCTTGTCCTTTAAGTTCTTTTGGCCATTTATTGGAAGCAAGACTTAATCCATAATGAATTGGCTTCACTTTGTAAGTTATGTTCTTTTGGCCATTGATTGGAAGCAAGTATTAATCCTTAAGGAATTGGTTTCTCATTATTCTTTAAGTTCTTTTGGCCATTGATTGGAAGCAACTCTTTATCCTTTACGAATTGGTTTATCCTTGTCGTTTAAGTTCTTTTGGCCATTTATTGGAAGCAAGACTTAATCCATAATGAATTGGCTTCACTTTGTAAGTTATGTTCTTTTGGCCATTGATTGGAAGCAAGTCTTAATCCTTAAGAAATTGGTTTCTCATTATTCTTTAAGTTCTTTTGGCCAATCATTGGAAGCGAATCCTTATCCTTTACGAATTGGTTTATGATTGTCCTTTTAGTTCTTTTGGGCATTTATTGGAAGCAAGACATAATCCATAATGAATTGGTTTCACTTTGTAAGTTATGTTCTTTTGGCCATTGATTGGAAGCAAGTCTTAATCCTTAAGGAATTGGTTTCTCATTATTCTTTAAGTTCTTTTGGCCATTGATTGGAAGCAAGTCTTTATCCTTACTTAATTGGTTTATCCTTGTCCTTTAAGTTCTTTTGGCCATTTAATGGAAGCAAGACTTAATCCATAATGAATTGGCTTCACCTTGTAAGTTATGTTCTTTTGGCCATTGATTGGAAGCAAGTCTTAATCTTTAAGGAATTGGTTTCTCCTTATTCTTTAAGTTCTTTTGGCCATTGATTGGAAGCAACTCTTTATCCTTTACGAATTGGTTTATCCTTGTCC
>JAVHNO010000270.1:800701-850976 GCA_031439595.1 Pterocarpus santalinus | reverse complement strand
AACAAAATCTAAGTCCTCAATAAAAGTGTTCTAATGCTAAATAATATGAATTGGTTTCACTTTGATAAGTTATGTTTTTGGCCATTGATTGGAAGCAAGTCTTAATAAAATAACTAATTGGTTTAGATGTCCTAAAATTTAAACAACTAAACTGAAGCAAGATCTTAAAAATAGGATAATGGTTTAGTTCTTTTGGCCATTGATTGGAAGCAAGTCTTAATCCATTGAATTAGCTTGACAAATCTTAAGTTCTTGGGTTGGCCATTGATTGGAAGCAAGTCTTTATCTTGGCCATTGATTGGAAGCAAGTCTTAATCCTTGTCCTTTAGTTCTTTGGCCATTGATTGGAAGCAAGCTTTATCCTTACATCCTTTTGGTTTATCCTTGTAAGTTATGTTCTTTTGGCCATTGATTGGAAGCAAGTCTTAATCCTTAAGGAATTGGTTTCTCATTATTCTTTAAGTTCTTTTGGCCATTGCTGGGAAGCAAGTCTTAATCCTTTACGAATTGGTTTATCCTTGCCCTTTAAGTTCTTTTGGCCATTGATTGGAAGCATGACTTAATCCATAATGAATTGGTTTCACTTTGAAAGTTATGTTCTTTTGGCCATTGATTGGAAGCAAGTCTTAATCCTTAAGGAATTGGTTTCTCATTATTCTTTAAGTTCTTTTGGCCATTGATTGGAAGCAAGTCTTTATCCTTACGAATTGGTTTATCCTTGTCCTTTAAGTTCTTTTGGCCATTGATTGGAAGCAAGACTTAATCCATAATGAATTGGCTTCACTTTGTAAGTTATGTTCTTTTGGCCATTGATTGGAAGCAAGTCTTAATCCTTAAGGAATTGGTTTCTCATTATTCTTTAAGTTCTTTTGGCCATTGATTGGAAGCAAGTCTTTATCCTTTACGAATTGGTTTATCCTTGTCCTTTAAGTTCTTTTGGCCATTGATTGGAAGCAAGACTTAATCCATAATGAATTGGTTTCACTTTGTAAGTTATGTTCTTTTGGCCATTGATTGGAAGCAAGTCTTAATCCTTAAGGAATTGGTTTCTCATTATTCTTTAAGTTCTTTTGGCCATTGATTGGAAGCAAGTCTTTATCCTTCAGGAATTGGTTTATCCTTGTCCTTTAAGTTCTTTTGGCCATTGATTGGAAGCAAGACTTAATCCATAATGAATTGGTTTCACTTTGTAAGTTATGTTCTTTTGGCCATTGATTGGAAGCAAGTCTTAATCCTTAAGGAATTGGTTTCTCATTATTCTTTAAGTTCTTTTGGCCATTGATTGGAAGCAAGTCTTTATCCTTTAGGAATTGGTTTATCCTTGTCCTTTAAGTTCTTTTGGCCATTGATTGGAAGCAAGACTTAATCCATAATGAATTGGTTTCACTTTGTAAGTTATGTTCTTTTGCCCATTGATTGGAAGCAAGTCTTAATCCTTAAGGATTTGGTTTCTCATTATTCTTTAAGTTCTTCTGGCCATTGATTGGTAGCAAGTCTTTATCCTTAAGGAATTGGTTTCTCTTTGTGCTTTAAGTTCTTTTGGCCATTGATTGGAAGCAAGACTTAATCCATAATGAATTGGTTTCACTTTGTAAGTTAAGTTCTTTTGACCATTGATTGGAAGCAAGTCTTAATCCTTAATGAATTGGTTTCTCTTTATTCTTTAAGTTCTTTTGGCCATTGATTGAAAGCAAGTCTTAATCCTTTATGAATTGGTTTATCCTTGACCTTTAAGTTCTTTGGCCATTGATTGGAAGCAAGTCTTAATCCTTAATGAATTGGTTTCACTTTGTAAGTTAAGTTCTTTTGGCCATTGATTGATTGAAGCAAGTCTTAATCCTTAATGAATTGGTTTCTCATTTTCTTTTAAGTTCTTTTGGCCATTGATTGGAAGCAAGTCTTAATCCTTATAATGAATTGGTTTATCATTTGTCTTTAAGTTCTTTTGGCCATTGATTGGAAGCAAGTCTTAATCCTTAATGAATTGGTTTCATCCTTGTTCTTTAAGTTCTTTTGGCCATTGATTGGAAGCAAGTCTTAATCCTTAATGAATTGGTTTCACTTTCTTTAAGTTCTTTTGGCCATTGATTGGAAGCAAGTCTTAATCCTTAATAATTGGTTTCTCATTATTCTTTAAGTTCTTTTGGCCATTGATTGGAAGCAAGTCTTTATCCTTGAAATTTATCCTTGTCCTTTAAGATCTTTTGGCCAATGATTGGAAGCAAGACTTAACCCATAATGAATTGCTTTCACGTTGTAAGTTATGTTCTTTTGGCCATTGATTGGAAGCAAGTCTTAATCCTTAATGAATTGGTTTCTCTTGATTCTTTCAGTTCTTTTGGCCGTTGTTTGGAAGCAAGTCTTTATCCTTATGAATTGGTTTATCCTTGTCCTTTACGTTCTTTTGGCCATTGATTGGAAGCAAGACTTAATCCATAATGAATTGGTTTCACTTTGTAAGTTATGTGTTTTTGGCCGTTGATTGGAAGCAAGTCTTAATCCTTAAGGAATTGGTTTCTCATTATTCTTTAAGTTCTTTTGGCCACAGATTGGAAGCAAGTCTTAATACTTAAGGAATTGGTTTATCCTTGTCCTTTAAGTTCTTTTGGCCATTGATTGGAAGCAAGACTTAATCCATAATGAATTGGTTTCACTTTGTAAGTTATGTTCTTTTGGCCATTGATTGGAAGCAAGTCTTAATCCTTAAGGAATTGGTTTCTCATTATTCTTTAAGTTCTTTTGGCTATTGATTGGAAGCAAGTCTTTATCCTTTAGGAATTGGATTATCCTTGTCCTTTAAGTTCTTTTGGCCATTTGTTGGAAGCAAGACTGAATCCATAATGAATTGGTTTCACTTTGTAAGTTATGTTCTTTTGGCCATTGATTGGAAGCAAGTCTTAATCCTTAAGGAATTGGTTTCTCATTATTCTTTAAGTTCTTTTGGCCATTGATTGGAAGCAAGTCTTTATCCTTAATGAATTGGTTTATCCTTGTCCTTTAAGTTCTTTTGGCCATTGATTGGAAGCAAGACTTAATCCATAATGAATTGGTTTCACTTTGTAAGTTATGTTCTTTCGGCCATTGATTGGAAGCAAGTCTTAATCCTTAGGAATTGGTTTCTCATTATTCTTTAAGTTCTTTTCGCCATTGATTGGAAGCATGTCTTTATCCTTTACGAATTGGTTTATCCTTGTCCTTTAAGTTCTTTTGGCCATTGATTGGAAGCAAGACTTAATCCATAATGAATTGGTTTCACTTTGTAAGTTATGTTCTTTTGGCCATTGATTGGAAGCAAGTCTTAATCCTTAAGGAATTGGTTTCTCATTATTCTTTAAGTTCTTTTGGCCATTCATTGGAAGCAAGTCTTTATCCTTTACGAATTGGTTTATCCTTGTCCTTTAAGTTCTTTTGGCCATTGATTGGAAGCAAGACTTAATCCATAATGAATTGGTTTCACTTTGTAAGTTATGTTCTTTTGGCCATTGATTGGAAGCAAGTCTTAATCCTTAAGGAATTTGTTTCTCATTATTCTTTAAGTTCTTTTGGCCATTGATTGGAAGCAAGTCTTTATCCTTAGGAATTGGTTTATCCTTGTCCTTTAAGTTCTTTTGGCCATTGATTGGAAGCAAGACTTAATCCATAATGAATTGGTTTCACTTTGTAAGTTATGTTCTTTTGGCCATTGATTGGAAGCAAGTCTTAATCCTTAGGAATTGGTTTCTCATTATTCTTTAAGTTCTTTTGGCCATTGATTGGAAGCAAGTCTTAATCCTTAATGAATTGGTTTATCCTTGTCCTTTAAGTTCTTTTGGCCATTGATTGGAAGCAAGACTTAGTCTTAATAATGAATTGGTTTTCACTTTGTAAGTTATGTTCTTTTGGCCATTGATTGGAAGGAAGTCTTAGCCCTTAATAAATTGGTTCCTCATTATTCTTTAAGCTCTTTTGGCTATTGGTTGGAAGCAAGTCTTGATCCTTCAGGAATTGGTATATCCTTGTCTTTAAGTTCCTTTGGCCATTGATTGGAAGCAAGACTTAATCCATAATGAATTGGCTTCACTTTGTAAGTTATGTTCTGTTGGCCATTGATTGGAAGCAAGTCTTAATCCTTAAGGAATTGGTTTCTCATTATTCTTTAAGTTCTTTTGGCCATTGATTAGAAGCAAGTCTTTATCCTTTATGAATTGGTTTATCCTTGTCCTTTAAGTTCTTTTGTCCATGGATTGGACGCAAGACTTAATCCATAATGAATTGGTTTCACTTTGTAGGTTGTATTCTTTTGGCCATTGATTGGAAGCAAGTCTTAATCCTTAAGGAATTGGTTTCTCATTATTCTTTAAGTTCTTTTGGCCATTGATTGGTAGCAAGTCTTTATCCTTTATGAATTGGTTTATCCTTGTCCTTTAAGTTCTTTTGGGCATTTATTGGAAGCAAGACTTAATCCATAATGAATTGGTTTCACTTTGTAAGTGATTTTCTTTTGGCCATTGATTGGAAGCAAGTCTTAATCCTTAAGGAATTGGTTTCTCATTATTCTTTAAGTTCTTTTGGCTATTGATTGGAAGCAAGTCTTTATCCTTTACGAATTGGTTTATCCTTGTCCTTTAAGTTCTTTTGGCCATTCATTGGAAGCAAGACTTAATCCATAATGAATTGGTTTCACTTTGTAAGTTATGTTCTTTTGGCCATTGATTGGAAGCAAGTCTTAATCCTTAAGGAATTGGTTTCTCATTATTCTTTAAGTTCTTTTGGCCATTGATTGTTAGCAAGTCTTTATCCTTTACGAATTGGTTTATCCTTGTCTTTTAAGTTCTTTTGGCCATTGATTGGAAGCAAGACTTAATCCATAATGAATTGGTTTCACTTTGTAAGTTATGTTCTTTTGGCCATTGATTGGAAGCAAGTCTTAATCCTTAAGGAATTGGTTTCTCATTATTCTTTAAGTTCTTTTGGCCATTGATTGGAAGCAAGTCTTTATCCTTACTGAATTGGTTTATCCTTGTCCTTTAAGTTCTTTTGGCCATTGATTGGAAGCAAGACTTAATCCATAATGAATTGGTTTCACTTTGTAAGTTATGTTCTTTTGGCCATTGATTGGAAGCAAGTCTTAATCCTTAGGAATTGGTTTCTCATTATTCTTTAAGTTCTTTTGGCCATTGATTGGAAGCAAGTCTTTATCCTTTACTGAATTGGTTTATCCTTGTCCTTTAAGTTCTTTTGGCCATTGATTGGAAGCAAGACTTAATCCATAATGAATTGGTTTCACTTTGTAAGTTATGTTCTTTTGGCCATTGATTGGAAGCAAGTCTTAATCCTTAAGAATTGGTTTCTCATTATTCTTTAAGTTCTTTTGGCCATTGATTGGAAGCAAGTCTTTATCCCTTACTGAATTGGTTTATCCTTGCCCTTTAAGTTCCTTTGGCCATTGATTGGAAGCAAGACTTAATCCATAATGAATTGGTTTCACTTTGTAAGTTATGTTCTTTTGGCCATTGATTGGAAGCAAGTCTTAATCCTTAAGGAATTGGTTTCTCATTATTCTTTAAGTTCTTTTGGCCATTGATTGGAAGCAAGTCTTTATCCTTTACGAATTGGCTTATCCTTGTCCTTTAAGTTCTTTTGGCTATTGATTGGAAGCAAGACTTAATCCATAATGAATTGGTTTCACTTTGTAAGTTCCTTTTGCCCTTGATTGGAAGCAAGACTTAATCCTTAAGGAATTAGTATCTCATTATTCTTAAGTACTTTTGGCCATTGGTGGGAAGCAAGTCTTTATCCTTTACGAATTGGTTTATCCTTGTTCTTTAAGTTCTTTTGGCCATTGATTGGAAGCAAGACTTAATCCATAATGAATTGGTTTCACTTTGTAAGTTATGTTCTTTTGGCCATTGATTGGAAGCAAGTCTTAACCCTTAAGGAATTGGTTTCTCATTATTCTTTAAGTTCTTTGGCCATTGATTGGAAGCAAGTCTTTATCCTTAATGAATTGGTTTATCTTGTCCTTCAAGTTCTTTTGGCCATTGGTTGGAAGCAAGACTTAATCCATAATGAATTGGTTTCACTTTGTAAGTTATGTTCTTTTGGCCATTGATTGGAAGCAAGTCTTAATCCTTAAGGAATTGGTTTCTCATTATTCTTTAAGTTCTTTTGGCCATTCATTGGAAGCAAGTCTTTATCCTAAATGAATTGAATTCTCTTTGTCCTTTAAGTTCTTTTGGCCATTGATTGGAAGCAAGACTTAATCCATAATGAATTGGTTTCACTTTGTAAGTTATGTTCTTTTGGCCATTGATTGCAAGCAAGTCTTAATCCTTAAGGAATTGGTTTCTCATTATTCTTTAAGTTCTTTTAGCCATTGATTGGAAGCAAGTCTTAATCCTTAAGGAATTGGTTTATCCTTGCCCTTTAAGTTCTTTTGGCCATTGATTGGAAGCAAGACTTAATCCATAATGAATTGGTTTCACTTTGTAAGTTATGTTCTTTTGGCCATTGATTGGAAGCAAGTCTTAATCCTTAAGGAATTGGTTTCTCATTATTCTTTAAGTTCTTTTGGCCATTGATTGGAAGCAAGGCTGTATCCTTTGCGAATTGGTATTTCCTTGTCCTTTAAGTTCTTTTGGCCATTGATTGGAAGCAAGACTTAATCCATAATGAATTGGTTTCACTTTGTAAGTTATGTTCTATTGGCCATTGATTGGAAGCAAGTCTTAATCCTATGGAATTGGTTTCTCATTATTCTTTAAGTTCTTTTGGCCATTGATTGGAAGCAAGTCTTTATCCTTTATGAATTTGCTTATCCTTGTCCTTTAAGTTGTTTTGGCCATTGATTAGAAGCAAGACTTAATCCATAATGAATTGGTTTCACTTTGTAAGTTATGTTCTTTTGGCCATTGATTGGAAGCAAGTCTTAATCCTTAAGGAATTGGTTTCTCATTATTCTTTAACTTCTTTTGGCCATTCATTGGAAGCAAGTCTTTATCCTTTAGGAATTGGTTTATCCTTGTCCTTTAAGTTCTTTTGGCCATTGATTGGAAGCAAGACTTAATCCATAATGAATTGGTTTCACTTTGTAAGTTATGTTCTTTTGGCCATTGATTGGAAGCAAGTCTTAACCCTTAGGGAATAGGTTTCTCATTGTTGTTGAATTTCTTTTGGCCATTCATTGCAAACAAGCCTTTATCCTTTGAATTGGTTTATCCTTGTCCTTTAAGTTCTTTTGGCCATTGATTGGAAGCAAGACTTAATCCATAATGAATTGGTTTCACTTTGTAAGTTATGTTCTTTTGGCCATTGATTGGAAGCAAGTCTTAATCCTTAAGGAATTGGTTTCTCATTATTCTTTAAGTTCTTTTGGCCATTGATTGGAAGCAAGTCTTTATCCTTTATGAATTGGTTGATCCTTTTCCTTGAAGTTCTTTTGGGCGTTGATTGGAAGCAAGACTTAATCCATAATGAATTGGTTTCACTTTGTAAGTTATGTTCTTTTGGCCATTGATTGGAAGCAAGTCTTAATCCTTAAGGAATTGGTTTCTCATTATTCTTTAAGTTCTTTTGGCCATTCATTGGAAGCAAGTCTTTATCCTTTACGAATTGGTTTATCTTTGTCCTTTAAGTTCTTTTGGCCATTTATTGGAAGCAAGACTTAATCCATAATGAATTGGTTTCACTTTGTAAGTTAAGTTCTTTTGGCCATTGATTGGAAGCAAGTCTTAATCCTTAAGGAATTGGTTTCTCATTATTCTTTAAGTTCTTTTGGCCATTGATTGGAAGCAAGGTTTGATCCTTACTGAATTGGTTTATCCTTGTCCTTTAAGTTCTTTTGGCCATTGATTGTAAGCAAGAGTTAATCCATAATGAATTGGTTTCACTTTGTAAGTTATGTTCTTTTGGCCATTGATTGGAAGCAAGTCTTAATCCTTAAGGAATTGGTTTCTCATTATTCTTTAAGTTCTTTTGGCCATTGATTGGAAGCAAGTCTTTATCCTTTACGAATTGGTTTATCCTTCTCCTTTAAGTTCTTTTGGCCATTGATTGGAAGCAAGACTTAATCCATAATGAATTGGTTTCACTTTGTAAGTTATGTTCTTTGGCCATTGATTGGAAGCAAGTCTTAATCCTTAGGAATTGCTTTCTCATTATTCTTTAAGTTCTTTTGGCCATTGATTGGAAGCATGTATTTTTCCTTTACGAAATGGTTTATCTTGTCCTTTAAGTTCTTTTGGCCATTGATTGGAAGCAAGACTTAATCCATAATGAATTGGTTTCACTTTGTAAGTTATGTTCTTTTGGCCATTGATTGGAAGCAAGTCTTAATCCTTAAGGAATTGGTTTCTCATTATTCTTTAAGTTCTTTTGGCCATTGATTGGAAGCAAGTCTTTATCCTTTACGAATTGGTTTCTCTTTGACTTTAAGTTCTTTTGGCCATTGATTGGAAGCAAGACTTAATACATAATGAATTGGTTTCACTTTGTAAGTTATGTTCTTTTGGCCATTGATTGGCAGCAAGTCTTAATCCTTAAGGAATTGGTTTCTCATTATTCTTTAAGTTCTTTTGGCCATTGATTGGAAGCAAGTCTTTATCCTTTGCGAATTGTTTTATCCTTGTCTTTTAAATTCTTTTGGCCATTTGTTGGAAGCAAGACTTAATCCATAATGAATTGGCTTCACTTTGCAAGTTATGTTCCTTTGGCCATTGATTGGAAGCAAGTCTTAATCCTTAAGGAATTGGTTTCTCATTATTCTTTAAGTTCTTTTGGCCATTGATTGGAAGCAAGTCTTTATCCATTACGAATTGGTTTATACTTGCCCTTTAAGTTCCTTTGGCCTTTGATTGGAAGCAAGACTTAATCCATAATGAATTGGTTTCACTTTGTAAGTTATGTTCTTTTGGCCATTGATTGGAAGCAAGTCTTAATCCTTAAGGAATTGGTTTCTCATTATTCTTTAAGTTCTTTTGGCCATTGATTGGAAGCAAGTCTTTATCCTTAAGGAATTGGTTTATCCTTGTCGTTTAAGTTCTTTTGGCCATTGATTGGAAGTAAGACTTAATCCATAATGAATTGGTTTCACTTTGTAAGTTATGTCCTTTTGGCCATTGATTGGAAGCAAGTCTTAATCCTTAATGAATTGGTTTCTCATTATTCTTTAAGTTCTTTTGGCCATTGATTGGAAGCAAGTCATTATCCTTGATGAATTGGTTTATCCTTGTCCTTTAAGTTCTTTTGGCCAATGATTGGAAGCAAGACTTAATCCATAATGAATTGGTTTCACTTTGTAAGTTATGTTCTTTTGGCCATTGATTGGAAGCAAGTCTTAATCCTTAGCGAATTGGTTTCTCATTATTCTTTAAGTTCTTTTGGCCATTGATTGGAAGGAAGTCTTTATCCTTTACGAATTGGTTTATCCTTGTCCTTTAAGTTCTTTTGGCCATTGATTGGAAGCAAGACTTAATCCATAATGAATTGGTTTCACTTTGTAAGTTATGTTCTTTTGGCCATTGATTGGAAGCAAGTCTTAATCCTTAAGGAATTGGTTTCTCAATATTCTTTAAGTTCTTTTGGCCATCGATTGGCAGCAAGTCTTTATCCTTACGAATTGGTTTATCCGTACCCTTTATGTTCTTTTGGCCATTGATTGGAAGCAAGACTTAATCCATAATGAATTGGTTTCACTTTGTAAGATATGTTCTTTTGGCCATTGATTGGAAGCAAGTCTTAATCCTTAAGGAATTGGTTTCTCATTATTCTTTAAG
Organism: Pterocarpus santalinus; assembly: GCA_031439595.1. NCBI lineage: Eukaryota > Viridiplantae > Streptophyta > Magnoliopsida > Fabales > Fabaceae > Pterocarpus > Pterocarpus santalinus. Next base: position 841,224 of record JAVHNO010000270.1, on the reverse strand, counting down.
TTCTTTTGGCTATTGATTGGTAGCAAGTCTTTATCCATTACGAATTGGTTTATCCTTGTCCTTTAAGTTCTTTTGGCCATTGATTGGAAGCAAGACTTAATCCATAATGAATTGGTTTCACTTTGTAAGTTATGTTCTTTTGGCCATTGATTGGAAGCAAGTCTTAATCCTTAAGGAATTGGTTTCTCATTATTCTTTAAGTTCTTTTGGCCATTGATTGGAAGCAAGTCTTTATCCTTACGAATTGGTTTATCCTTGTCCTTTAAGTTCTTTTGGCCATTGATTGGAAGCAAGACTTAATCCATAATGAATTGGTTTCACTTTGTAAGTTATGTTCTTTTGGCCATTGATTGGAAGCAAGTCTTAATCCTTAAGGAATTGGTTTCTCATTATTCTTTAAGTTCTTTTGGCCATTGATTGGAAGCAAGTCTTTATCCTTTACGAATTGGTTTATCCTTGTCCTTTAAGTTCTTTTGGCCATTAATTGGAAGCAAGACTTAATCCATAATGAATTGGCTTCACTTTGTAAGTTATGTTCTTTTGGCCATTGATTGGAAGCAAGTCTTAATCCTTAAGGAATTGGTTTCTCATTATTCTTTAAGTTCTTTTGGCCATCGATTGGCAGCAAGTCTTTATCCTTACGAATTGGTTTATCCTTGTCCTTTAAGTTCTTTTGGGCATTTATTGGAAGCAAGACTTAATCCATAATGAATTGGTTTCACTTTGTAAGTTATGTTCTTTTGGCCATTGATTGGAAGCAAGTCTTAATCCTTAAGGAATTGGTTTCTCATTATTCTTTAAGTTCTTTTGGCCATTGATTGGAAGCAACTCTTCATCCTTTACTGAATTGGTTTATCCTTGTCCTTTAAGTTCTTTTGGCCATTTATTGGAAGCAAGACTTAATCCATAATGAATTGGCTTCACTTTGTAAGTTATGTTCTTTTGGCCATTGATTGGAAGCAAGTCTTAATCCTTAAGGAATTGGTTTCTCATTATTCTTTAAGTTCTTTTGGCCATTGATTGGAAGCAAGTCTTTATCCATTACGAATTGGTTTATCCTTGTCCTTGAAGTTCTTCTGGCCATTGATTGGGAGCAAGACTTAATCCATAATGAATTGGTTTCACTTTGTAAGTTATGTTCTTTTGGCCATTGATTGGAAGCAAGTCTTAATCCTTAAGGAATTGGTTTCTCATTATTCTTTAAGTTCTTTTGGCCATTGATTGGAAGCAAGTCTTTATCCTTAAATTGGTTTATCCTTGTCCTTTAAGTTCTTTTGGCCATTGATTGGAAGCAAGACTTAATCCATAATGAATTGGTTTCACTTTGTAAGTTATGTTCTTTTGGCCATTGAGTGGAAGCAAGTCTTAATCCTTAAGGAATTGGTTTCTCATTATTCTTTAAGTTCTTTTGGCCATTGATTGGAAGCAAGTCTTTATCCTTTACGAATTGGTTTATCCTTGTCCTTTAAGTTCTTTTGGCCATTGATTGGAAGCAAGACTTAATCCATAATGATTTGGTTTCACTTTGTAAGTTATGTTCTTTTGGCCATTGATTGGAAGCAAGTCTTAATCCTTAAGGAATTGGTTTCTCATTATTCTTTAAGTTCTTTTGGCCATTCGTTGGAAGCAAGTCTTTATCCTATACGAATTGGATTATCCTTGTGCTTTAAGTTGTTTTGGCCATTGATTGGAAGCAAGACTTAATCCATAATGAATTGGTTTCAATTTCTAAGTTATGTTCTTTTGGCCATTGATTGGAAGTAAGTCTTAATCCTTAAGAAATTGATTTCTCATTATTTTTAAGTTCTTTTGGCCGTCGGTTGGAAGCAAGTCTTTATCCTTTACGAATTGGTTTATCCTTGTCCTTTAAGTTCTTTTGGCCATTGGTTGGAAGCATGACTTAATCCGTAATGAATTGGTTTCACTTTGTAAGTTATGTTCTTTTGGCCATTGATTGGAAGCAAGTCTTAATCCTTAAGGAATTGGTTTCTCATTATTCTTTAAGTTCTTTTGGCCATTCATTGGAAGCAAGTCTTTATCCTTTACGAATTGGTTTATCCTTGTCCTTTAAGTTCTTTTGGCCATTGATTGGAAGCAAGACTTAATCCATAAAGAATTGGTTTCACTTTGTAAGTTAAGTTCTTTTGACCGATGATTGGAAGCAAGCCTTAACCCTTAATAAATTGGTTTCTCATTATTCTTTAAGCTCTTTTGGCTATTGGTTGGAAGCAAGTCTTGATCCTTCAGGAATTGGTTTATCCTTGTCCTTTAAGTTCTTTTGGCCATTGATTGGATGCAAGACTTAATCCATAATGAATTGGTTTCACTTTGTAAGTTAAGTTCTTTTGACCATTGATTGGAAGCAAGTCTTAATCCTTAATGAATTGGTTTCTCATTATTCTTTAAGTTCTTTTGGCCATTGATTGAAGCAAGTCTTAATCCTTACTGAATTGGTTTATCCTTGTCCTTTAAGATCTTTTGGCCATTGATTGGAGGCAAGACTTAATCCATAATGAATTGGTTTCACTTTGTAAGTTATGTTCTTTTGGCCATTGATTGGAAGCAAGTCTTAATCCTTAAGCAATTGGTTTCTCATTATTCTTTGAGTTCTTTTGGCCATTGATTGGTAGCAAGTCTTTAACCTTTACGAATTGGTTTATCCTTGTCCTTTTAGTTCTTTTGGCCATTAATTGGAAGCAAGACTTAATCCATAATGAATTGGTTTCACTTTGTAAGTTATGTTCTTTTGGCCATTGATTGGAAGCAAGTCTTAATCCTTAAGGAATTGGTTTCTCATTATTCTTTAAGTTCTTTAGGCCATTGATTGGAAGCAAGTCTTTATCCTTTATGAATTGGTTTATCCTTGTCCTTTAAGTTCTTTTGGCCATTTATTGGAAGCAAGACTTAATCCATAATGAATTGGCTTCACTTTGTAAGTTATGTTTTTTTGGCCATTGATTGGAAGCAAGTTTTAATCCCTAAGGAATTGGTTTCTCATTATTCTTCAGGTTCTTTTGGCCATTGATTGGAAGCAAGTCTTTATCCTTTACGAATTGGTTTATCCTTGTCGTTTAAGTTCTTTTGGCCATTGATTGGAAGTAAGACTTAATCCATAATGAATTCGCTTCACTTTGTAAGTTATGTTCTTTTGGCCATTGATTGGAAGCAAGTCTTAATCCTTAAGGAATTGGTTTCTCATTATTCTTAAGTTCTTTTGGCCATTGATTGGAAAGTCTTTATCCTTAATGAATTGGTTTATCCTTGTCCTTTAAGTTCTTTTGGCCATTGATTGGAAGCAAGACTTAATCCATAATGAATTGGTTTCACTTTGTAAGTTATGTTTTTTTGGCCGTTGATTGGAAGCAAGTCTTAATCCTTAAGGAATTGGTTTCTCATTATTCTTTAAGTTCTTTTGGCTATTGATTGGAAGCAAGTCTTTATCCTTTACGAATTGGTTTATCCTTGTCCTTTAAGTTCTCTTGGCCATTTATTGGAAGCAAGACTTTAATCCATAATGAATTGGTTTCACTTTGTAAGTTGTGTTATTTTGGCCATTGATTGGAAGCAAGTCTTAATCCTTAAGGAATTGGTTTCTCATTATTCTTTAAGTTCTTTTGGCCATTGATTGGAAGCAAGTCTTTATCCTTTACGAATTGGTTTATCCTTGTCTTTTAAGTTCTTTTGGGCATTTATTGGAAGCAAGATTTAATCCATAATGAATTGGCTTCACTTTGTAAGTTATGTTCTTTTGGCCATTGATTGGAAGCAAGTCTTAATCCTTAAGGAATTGGTTTCTCATTATTCTTAAGTTCTTTTGGCCATTGATGGAAGCAACTCTTTATCCTTGATGAATTGGTTTATCCTTGTCCTTTAAGTTCTTTTGGCCATTGATTGGAAGCAAGACTTAATCCATAATGAATTGGTTTCACTTTGTAAGTTAAGTTCTTTTGGCCGTTGATTGGAAGCAAGTCTTAAATCCTTAAGGAATTGGTTTCTCATTATTCTTTAAGTTCTTTTGGCCATTGATTGGAAGCAAGTCTTTATCCTTTATGAATTGGTTTATCCTTGTCTTTAAGTTCTTTTGGCCATTGATTGGAAGCAAGACTTAATCCATAATGAATTGGTTTCACTTTGTAAGTTAAGTTCTTTGGCCATTGATTGGAAGCAAGTCTTAATCCTTAAGAATTGGTTTCTCATTATTCTTTAAGTTCTTTTGGCCATTGATTGAAGCAAGTCTTTATCCTTAATGAATTGGTTTATCCTTGTCCTTTAAGTTCTTTTGGCCATTGATTGGAAGCAAGACTTAATCCATAATGAATTGGTTTCACTTTGTAAGTTATGTTCTTTGGCCATTGATTGGAAGCAAGTCTTAATCCTTAAGGAATTGGTTTCTCATTATTCTTAAGTTCTTTTGGCCATTGATTGGAAGCAAGTCTTTATCCTTAATGAATTGGTTTATCCTTGTCCTTTAAGTTCTTTTGGCCATTGATTGGAAGCAAGACTTAATCCATAATGAATTGGTTTCACTTTGTAAGTTATGTTCTTTTGGCCATTGATTGGAAGCAAGTCTTAATCCTTAAGAATTGGTTTCTCATTATTCTTTAAGTTCTTTGGCCATTGATTGGTACCAAGGCTTTGTCCCTTACGAATTGGTTTATCCTTGTCCTTTAAGTTCTTTGGCCATTGATTGGAAGCAAGACTTAATCCATAATGAATTGGTTTCACTTTGTAAGTTATGTTCTTTGGCCATTGATTGGAAGCAAGTCTTAATCCTTAAGGAATTGGTTTCTCATTATTCTTTAAGTTCTTTTGGCCATTGATTGGAAGCAAGTCTTTATCCTTACGATTGGTTTATCCTTGTCCTTTAAGTTCTTTTGGCCATTGATTGGAAGCAAGACTTAATCCATAATGAATTGGTTTCACTTTGTAAGTTATGTTCTTTGGCCATTGATTGGAAGCAAGTCTTAATCCTTAAGAATTGGTTTCTCATTATTCTTTAAGTTCTTTTGGCCATTGATTGGAAGCAAGTCTTTATCCTTAATGAATTGGTTTATCCTTGTCCATTAAGTTCTTTTGGCCATTAATTGGAAGCAAGACTTAATCCATAATGAATTGGTTTCACTTTGTAAGTTATGTTCTTTTGGCCATTGATTGGAAGCAAGTCTTAATCCTAATGAATTGGTTTCTCATTATTCTTTAAGTTCTTTTGGCCTTTGATTGGAAGCAAGTCTTTATCCATTACGAATTGGTTTATCCTTGTCCTTTAAGTTCTTTTGGCCAATGATTGGAAGCAAGACTTAATCCATAATGAATTGGTTTCACTTTGTAAGTTATGTTCTTTTGGCCATTGATTGGAAGCAAGTCTTAATCCTTAAGCAATTGGTTTCTCATTATTCTTTAAGTTCTTTGGCCATTGATTGGAAGCAAGTCTTTATCCTTTAATGAATTAGTTTATCCTTGTCTCTTAAGTTCTTTTGGCCATTTATTGGAAGCAAGACTTAATCCATAATGAATTGGCTTCACTTTGTAAGTTATGTTTTTTTGGCCATTGATTGGAAGCAAGTTTTAATCCCTAAGGAATGGTTTCTCATTATTCTTCAGGTTCTTTTGGCCATTGATTGGAAGCAAGTCTTTATCCTTATGAATTGGTTTATCCTTGTCCTTTAAGTTCTTTTGGAGATTGATTGGAAGCAAGTGTTAATCCATAAGGAATTGGTTTCACTTTGTAGTTAAGTTCTTTTGGCCATTGATTGGAAGCAAGTCTTAATCCTTAATGAATTGGTTTCACTTTGTAAGTTAAGTTCTTTGGCCATTGATTGGAAGCAAGTCTTAATCCTAATGAATTGGTTTCTCATTGTTCTTTAAGTTCTTTTGGCCATTGATTGGAAGCAAGTCTTAATCCTTAATGAATTGGTTTCATCCTTGTCCTTTAAGTTCTTTTGGCCATTGATTGGAAGCAAGTCTTAATCCATAATGAATTGGTTCATCTTTGTCCTTTAAGTTCTTTTGGCCATTGATTGGAAGCAAGTCTTAATCCTTAATGAATTGGTTTCTCATTGTTCTTTAAGTTCTTTTGGCCATTGATTGGAAGCAAGTCTTAATCCTTAGGAATTGGTTTATCCTTGTCCTTTAAGTTCTTTTGGCCATTGATTGGAAGCAAGTCTTATCCTTAATGAATTGGTTTCACTTTGTTCTTTAAGTTCTTTTGGCCATTGATTGGAAGCAAGTCTTAATCCTTAATGAATTGGTTTCTCATTGTTCTTTAAGTTCTTTTGGCCATTGATTGGAAGCAAGTCTTAATCCTTAAGAATTGGTTTATCACTTGTCCTTTAAGTTCTTTTGGCCATTGATTGGAAGCAAGTCTTAATCCTTAATGAATTGGTTTCACTTTGTTCTTTAAGTTCTTTTGGCCATTGATTGGAAGCAAGTCTTAATCCTTAATGAATTGGTTTCATTTGTTCTTTAAGTTCTTTTGGCCATTGATTGGAAGCAAGTCTTAATCCTAATGAATTGGTTTATCCTTGTTCTTTAAGTTCTTTTGGCCATTGATTGGAAGCAAGTCTTAATCCTTAATGAATTGGTTTCACTTTGTTCTTAAGTTCTTTTGGCCATTGATTGGAAGCAAGTCTTAATCCTTAATGAATTGGTTTCTCATTGTTCTTTAAGTTCTTTTTGGCCATTGATTGGAAGCAAGTCTTAATCCTTTATGAATTGGTTTCTCTTGTTCTTTAAGTTCTTTTGGCCATTGATTGGAAGCAAGTCTTAATCCTTAATAATTGGTTTCTCTTTGTCCTTTAAGTTCTTTTGGCCATTGATTGGAAGCAAGTCTTAATCCTTAATGAATTGGTTTCTCATTGTTCTTTAAGTTCTTTTGGCCATTGATTGGAAGCAAGTCTTAATCCTTAATGAATTGGTTTCTCATTGTTCTTTAAGTTCTTTTGGCCATTGATTGGAAGCAAGTCTTATCCTTAATGAATTGGTTTCTCACTTATTCTTTAAGTTCTTTGGCCATTGATTGGAAGCAAGTCTTTAATCCTTAATGAATTGGTTTCTCCTTATTCTTTATTTGGCCATTGATTGGCAAGTCTTAATCCTTAAAATCTCAAGTCTTTCCTTTCATTAATGGTTTAGTCCTTGTCCTTAAGAATTCCTTTCTTTTTTTAAGTTCTTTTGGCCATTGATTGGAAGCAAGACTTAATCCATAATGAATTGGTTTCACTTTGTAAGTTATGTTCTTTGGCCATTGATTGGAAGCAAGTCTTAATCCTTAAGAATTGGTTTCTCATTATTCTTTAAGTTCTTTTGGCCATTGATTCGAAGCAAGTCTTAATCCTTAAGGAATTGTATTATCCTTGTCGTTTCAGTTCTTTTGGCCATAGATTTGAAGCAAGATTTAGTCTATAATGAATTGCTTTCACTTTGTAAGTTATGTTCTTTTGGCCATTGATTGGAAGCAAGACTTAATCCTTAAGGAATTGGTTTCTCATTATTCTTTAAGTTCTTTTGGCCATTGATTGGAAGCAAGTCTTTATCCTTTACGAATTGGTTTATCCTTGTCCTTTAAGTTCTTTTGGCCATTGATTGGAAGCAAGACTTAATCCATAATGAATTGGGTTTCACTTTGTTAAGTTATTCTTTTGGCCATTGATTGGAAGCAAGTCTTAATCCTTAATGAATTGGTTTCTCATTATTCTTTAAGTTCTTTTGGCCATTGATTGATAGCAAGTCTTTATCCTTTACGAATTGGTTTATCCTTGTCCTTTAAGTTCTTTTGGCCATTGATTGGAAGCAAGACTTAATCCATAATGAATTGGTTTCACTTTGTAAGTTATGTTCTTTTGGCCATTGATTGGAAGCAAGTCTTAATCCTTAAGGAATTGGTTTCTCATTATTCTTTAAGTTCTTTTGGCCATTGATTGGAAGCAAGTCTTTATCATTTGCGAATTGGTTTATCCTTGTCCTTTAAGTTCTTTTGGCCATTGATTGGAAGCAAAGACTTAATCCATAATGAATTGGTTTCACTTTGTAAGTTATGTTCTTTGGCCATTGATTGGAAGCAAGTCTTAATCCTTTGAATTGGTTTCTCATTATTCTTTAAGTTCTTTGGCCATTGATTGGAAGCAAGTCTTTATCCTTTACTGAATTGGTTTATCCTTGTCCTTTAGTTCTTTGGCCATTGATTGGAAGCAAGACTTAATCCATAATGAATTGGTTTCACTTTGTAAGTTATGTTCTTTTGGCCATTGATTGGAAGCAAGTCTTAATCCTTAAGGAATTGGTTTCTCATTATTCTCAAAGTTCTTTTGGCCATTGACTGGAAGCAAGTCTTTATCCTTTACGAATTGGTTTATCCTTGCCCTTTAAGTTCTTTTGGCCATTGATTGGAAGCAAGACTTAATCCATAATGAATTGGTTTCACTTTGTAAGTTATGTCTGTGGCCATTGACTGGAAGCAAGTCTTAATCCTTAAGGAATTGGTTTTCTCATTATTCTTTAAGTTCTTTTTGGCCATTGATTGGAAGCGAATCTTTATCCTTTACGAATTGGTTTATCCCTGTCCTTAAAGTTCTTTTGGCCAATGATTGGAAGCAAGACTTAACCCATAATGAATTGGGTTCACTTTGTAAGTTATGTTCTTTTGGCCATTGATTGGAAGCAAGTCTTAATCCTTAAGGAATTGGTTTCTCATTATTCTTTAAGTTCTTATGGCCATTGATTGGAAGCAAAGTCTTTATCCTTACGAATTTGTTTATCCTTGTCCTTTAAGTTGTTTTCGCCATTGATTGGAAGCAAGAGTTAATCCATAATGAATTGGTTTCACTTTGTAAGTTATGTTCTTTTGGCCATTGATTGGAAGCAAGTCTTAATCCTTAAGGAATTGGTTTCTCATTATTCTTTAAGTTCTTTTTGGCCACTGATTAGAAGCAAGTCTTTATCCTTTACTGAATTGGTTTATCCTTGTCCTTTAAGTTCTTTTGGCCATTGATTGGAAGCAAGATTTAATCCATAATGAATTGGTTTCACTTTGTAAGTTATGTTCTTTTGGCCATTGATTGGAAGCAAGTCTTAATCCTTATGGAATTTGTTTCTCATTATTCTTTAAGTTTTTTTGGCCATTGATAGGAAGCAAGTCTTTATCCTTACTGAATTGGTTTATCCTTGTCCTTTAAGTTCTTTTGGCCATTGATTGGAAGCAAGACTTAATCCATAATGAAATTGGTTTCACTTTGTAAGTTATGTTCTTTTGGCCATTGATTGGAAGCAAGTCTTTAATACTTAAGGAATTGGTTTCTCATTATTCTTTAAGTTCTTTTGGCCATTGATTGGAAACAAGTCTTTATCCTTACTGAATTGGTTTTATCCTTGTCCTTTAAGTTCTTTTGGCCATTGATTGGAAGCAAGACTTAATCGATAATGAATTGGTTTCACTTTGTAAGTTATGTTCTTTTGGCCATTGATTGGAAGCAAGTCTTAATCCTTAAGGAATTGGTTTCTCATTATTCTTTAAGTTCTTTTGGCCATTGATTGGTAGCAAGTCTCTATCCTCTACGGATTGGTTTATCCTTGCCCTTTAAGTTCTTTTGGCCATTGATTGGAAGCATGACTTAATCCATAATGAATTGGTTTCACTTTGAAAGTTATGTTCTTTTGGCCATTGATTGGAAGCAAGTCTTAATCCCTTAAGAATTGGTTTCTCATTATTCTTTAAGTTCTTTTGGCCATTGATTGGAAGCAAGTCTTTATCCTTTACGAATTGATTTATCCTTGCCCTGTAAGTTCTTTTGGCCATTGATTGGAAGCAAGACTTAATCCATAATGAATTGGTTTCACTTTGTAAGTTATGTTCTTTTGGCCATTGATTGGAAGCAAAGTCTTAATCCCTTAAGAATTGGTTTCTCATTATTCTTTAAGTTCTTTGGCCATTGATTGGAGCAAGTCTTTATCCTTTACGAATTGGTTTATCCTTGTCCTTTAAGTTCTTTTGGCCACTAATTGGAAGCAAGACTTAATCCATAATGAATTGGTTTCACTTTGTAAGTTATGTTCTTTTGGCCATTGATTGGAAGCAAGTCTTAATCCTTAAGGAATTGGTTTCTCATTATTCTTTAAGTTCTTTTGGCCATTGATTGGAAGCAAGTCTTTATCCTTTATGAATTGGTTTATCCTTGTCCTTTAAGTTCTTTTGGCCATTGATTGGAAGCAAGACTTAATCCATAATGAATTGGTTTCACTTTGTAAGTTATGTTCTTTTGGCCATTGATTGGAAGCAAGTCTTAATCCTTAAGGAATTGGTTTCTCATTATTCTTTAAGTTCTTTTGGCCATTGGTTAGAAACAAGTCTTTATCCTTCATGAATTGGTTTATCCTTGTCCTTTAAGTTCTTTTGGCCATTGATTGGAAGCAAGACTTAATCCATAATGAATTGGTTTCACTTTGTAAGTTATGTTCTTTTGGCCATTGATTGGAAGCAAGTCTTAATCCTTAAGGAATTGGTTTCTCATTATTCTTTAAGTTCTTTTGGCCATTCATTGGAAGCAAGTCTTTATCCTTTACGAATTGGTTTATCCTTGTCCTTTAAGTTCTTTTGGCCATTGATTGGAAGCAAGACTTAATCCATAATGAATTGGTTTCACTTTGTAAGTTATGTTCTTTTGGCCATTGATTGGAAGCAAGTCTTAATCCTTAAGGAATTGGTTTCTCATTATTCTTTAAGTTCTTTTGGCCATTGATTGGAAGCAAGTCTTAATTTATCCTTAACGAATTGGTTTATCCTTGTCCTTTAAGTTCTTTTGGCCATTTATTGGAAGCAAGACTTAATCCATAATGAATTGGTTTCACTTTGTAAGTTATGTTCTTTTGGCCATTGATTGGAAGCAAGTCTTAATCCTTAAGGAATTGGTTTCTCATTATTCTTTAAGTTCTTTTGGCCATTCATTGGAAGCAAGTCTGTATCCTTTCGAATTGGTTTATCCTTGTCCTTTAAGTTCTTTTGGCCATTGATTGGAAGCAAGAGTTAATCCATAATGAATTGGTTTCACTTTGTAAGTTATGTTCTGTTGGCCATTGATTGGAAGCAAGTCTTAATCCTTAAGGAATTGGTTTCTCATTATTCTTTAAGGTCTTTTGGCCATTGAGTGGAAGCAAGTCTTTATCCTTTACGAATTGGTTTATCCTTGTCCTTTAAGTTCTTTTGGCCATTTATTGGAAGCAAGACTTAATCCATAATGAATTGGTTTCACTTTGTAAGTTATGTTCTTTTGGCCATTGATTGGAAGCAAGTCTTAATCCTTAAGGAATTGGTTTCTCATTATTCTTTAAGTTCTTTTGGCCATTCATTGGAAGCAAGTCTTTATCCTTCTGAATTGGTTTATCCTTGTCCTTTAAGTTCTTTTGGCCATTGATTGGAAGCAAGACTTAATCCATAATGAATTGGTTTCACTTTGTAAGTTATGTTCTTTTGGCCATTGATTGGAAGCAAGTCTTAATCCTTAAGGAATTGGTTTCTCATTATTCTTTAAGTTCTTTTGGCCATTGATTGGAAGCAAGTCTTTATCCTTATGAATTGGTTTATCCTTGTCGTTTAAGTTCTTTTGGCCATTGATTGCAAGCAAGATTTAATCCATGATGAATTGGTTTCACTTTGTAAGTTATGTTCTTTTGGCCATTGATTGGAAGCAAGTCTTAATCCTTAAGGAATTGGTTTCTCATTATTCTTTAAGTTCTTTTGGCCATTGGTGGGAAGCAAGTCTTTATCCTTTACGAATTGGTTTATCCTTGTCCTTTAAGTTCTTTTGGCCATTGATTGGACGCAAAACTTAATCCATAATGAATTGGTTTCACTTTATAAGTTATGTTCTTTTGGCCATTGATTGGAAGCAAGTCTTAATCCTTAAGGAATTGGTTTCTCATTATCCTTTAAGTTCTTTTGGCCATTGGTTGGAAGCAAGTCTTAATCCTTCATGAATTGGTTTATCCTTTTCCTTTAAGTTCTTTTGGCCATTGATTGGAAGCAAGACTTAATCCATAATGAATTGGTTTCACATTGTAGGTTAAGTTCTTTTGGCCATTGATTGGAAGCAAGTCTTAATCCTTAAGGAATTGGTTTCTCATTATCCTTTAAGTTCTTTTGGCCATTGATTGGAAGCAAGACTTAATCCATAATGAATTGGTTTCACCATGTCCTTTAAGTTCTTTTGGGCATTGATTGGAAGCAAGACTTAATACAAAATGAATTGGTTTCACATTCTAAGTTATGTTCTTTTGGCCATTGATTGGAAGCAAGTCTTAATCCAAAAGGAATTGGTTTGTCATTCTCCTTTAAGTTCTTTTGGCCATTGATTGGAAGCAAGACTTAATCCATAATGAATTGGTTTCACCTTGTCCTTTAAGTTCTTTTGGCCATTGATTGGAAGGAAGACTTAATCCATAACGAATTGGTTCCACATTGTAAGTTAAGTTCTGTTGGCCATTGATTGGAAGCAAGTCTTAATCCTTAAGGAATTGGTTTATCATTATCCTTTAAGTTCTTTTGGCCATTGATTGGAAGCAAGACTTAATCCTTACGAATTGGTTTCACCTTGTAAGTTAAGTTCTTTTGGCCATTGATTGGAAGCAAGACTTAATCCATAAGAATTGGTTTCACATTATAAGTTATGTTCTTTTGGCCATTGATTGGAAGCAAGTCTTAATCCTTAAGAATTGGTTTCTCATTATTCTTTAAGTTCTTTTGGCCATTGATTGGAAGCAAGACTTAATCCATAACTGAATTGGTTTCACCTTGTCCTAGTTAAGTTCTTTTGGCCATTGATTGGAAGCAAGACTTAATCCATAAGGAATTGGTTTCATTTGTAAGTTATGTTCTTTTGGCCATTGATTGGAAGCAAGTCTTAATCCTTAAGGAATTGGTTTATCATTATCCTTTAAGTTCTTTTGGCCATTGATTGGAAGCAAGTCTTAATCCTTAATGAATTGGTTTATCCTTGTCCTTTAAGTTCTTTTGGCCATTGATTGGAAGCAAGTCTTTAATCCTTATGAATTGGTTTATCCTTGTCCTTTAAGTTCTTTTGGCCATTGATTGGAAGCAAGACTTAATCCATAATGAATTGGTTTCACTTTGTAAGTTATGTTCTTTGGCCATTGATTGGAAGCAAGTCTTAATCCTTAATGAATTGGTTTCTCATTATTCTTTAAGTTCTTTTGGCCATTGATTGGAAGCAAGTCTTAATCCTAATGAATTGGTTTATCCTTGTCTTTAAGTTCTTTTGGCCATTGATTGGAAGCAAGTCTTAATCCATAATGAATTGGTTTCATCTTTGTCTTTAAGTTCTTTTGGCCATTGATTGAAGCAAGTCTTAATCCTTAATGAATTGGTTTCATCTTTGTCTTTAAGTTCTTTTGGCCATTGATTGGAAGCAAGTCTTATCCTTAATGAATTGGTTTATCATTGTTCTTTAGTTCTTTTGGCCATTGATTGGAAGCAAGTCTTAATCCTAATGAATTGGTTTCATCTTTGTCCTTTAAGTTCTTTTGGCCATTGATTGGAAGCAAGTCTTAATCCTTAATGAATTGGTTTCTCCTTGTTCTTTAAGTTCTTTTTGGCCATTGATGGAAGCAAGTCTTAATCCTTAATGGAATTGGTTTATCCTTGTTCTTTAAGTTCTTTTGGCCATTGATTGGAGCAAGTCTTAATCCTTAATGAATTGGTTTCATCTTTGTTCTTTAAGTTCTTTTGGCCATTGATTGGAAGCAAGTCTTAATCCTTAATGAATTGGTTTCATCTTTGTTCTTAAGTTCTTTGGCCATTGATTGAAGCAAGTCTTAATCCTTAAGGAATTGGTTTCTCATTATTTCTTTAAGTTCTTTTGGCCATTGATTGAAGCAAGTCTTAATCCTTGAATTGGTTTCTCCTTGTCTTTAAGTTCTTTGGCCATTGATTGGAAGCAAGTCTTAATCCTTAATGAATTTGGTTTCATCTTTGTAAGTTATGTTCTTTTGCCATTGATTGGAAGCAAGTCTTAATCCTTAATGAATTGGTTTCTCATTGTTCTTAAAGTTCTTTTGGCCATTGATTGGAAGCAAGTCTTAATCCTTAAGAATTGGTTTATCCTTGTTCTTTAAGTTCTTTTGGCCATTGATTGGAAGCAAGTCTTAATCCTTAATGAATTGGTTTCACTTTGTTAAGTTAAGTTCTTTTGGCCATTGATTGGAAGCAAGTCTTAATCCTTAATGAATTGGTTCTCATTATTCTTTAAGTTCTTTTGCCATTGATTGGAAGCAAGTCTTAATCCTTAATGAATTGGTTTATCCTTGTCTTTAAGTTCTTTTTTGGCCATTGATTGGAAGCAGAGTAATCCATAATGAATTGGTTTCACTTTGTAAGTTAAGTTCTTTTGGCCATTGATTGGAAGCAAGTCTTAATCCTTAAGGAATTGGTTTCATTATTCTTTAAGTTCTTTTGCCATTGATTGGAAGCAAGTCTTTATCTTAATGAATTGGTTTATCTTGTCCTTTAAGTTCTTTTGGCCATTGATTGGAAGCAAGACTTAAATCCATAATGAATTGGTTTCACTTTGTAAGTTATGTTCTTTTGGCCATTGATTGAAGCAAGTCTTAATCCTTAAGGAATTGGTTTCTCATTATTCTTTAAGTTCTTTTGGCCATTGATTGAAGCAAGTCTTTATCCTACTGAATCGGTTTATCCTGGTCCTTTAAGTTCTTTTGGCCATTGATTGGAAGCAAGACTTAATCCATAATGAATTGGTTTCACTTTGTAAGTTATGTTCTTTTGGCCATTGATTGGAAGCAAGTCTTAATCCTTAAGGAATTGGTTTCTCATTATTCTTTAAGTTCTTTTGGCCATTGATTGGAGCAAGTCTTTATCCTTTACGAATTGGTTTATCCTTGTCCTGTAAGTTCTTTTGGCCATTGATTGGAAGCAAGACTTAATCCATAATGAATTGGTTTCACTTTGTAAGTTATGTTCTTTTGGCCATTGATTGGAAGCAAGTCTTAATCCTTAAGGAATTGGATTCTTATTATTCTTTAAGTTCTTTTGGCCACTGATTTGAAGCAAGTCTTTATCCTTTATGAATTGGATTATCCTTGTCCTTTAAGTTCTTTTGGCCATTGATTGGAAGCAAGACTTAATCCATAATGAATTGGTTTCACTTTGTTGTAAGTTATGTTCTTTTGGCCATTGATTGGAAGCAAGTCTTAATCCTTAAGGAATTGGTTTCTGATTATTCTTTATGTTGTTTTGGCCATTGATTGGAAGCAAGTCTTATCCTTTACGAATTGGTTTATCCTGGTCCTTTAAGTTCTTTTGGCCATTGATTGGAAGCAAGACTTAATCCATAATGAATTGGTTTCACTTTGTAAGTGATGTTCTTTTGGCCGTTGATTGGAAGCAAGTCTTAATCCTTAAGGAATTGGTTTCTCATTATTCTTTAAGTTCTTTTGGCCATTGATTGGAAGCAAGTCTTTATCCTTTGAATTGGTTTATCCTTGTCCTTTAAGTTCTTTTGGCCATTTATTGGAAGCAAGACTTAATCCATAATGAATTGGTTTCACTTTGTAAGTTATGTTCTTTGGCCATTGATTGAAGCAAGTCTTAATCCTTAAGGAATTGGTTTCTCATTATTCTTTAAGTTCTTTGGCCATTGATTGAAAGCAAGTCTTAATCCTAATGAATTGGTTTATCCTTGTCCTTTAAGTTCTTTTGGCCATTGATTGGAAGCAAGTCTTAATCCTTACGGAATTGGTTTCTCATTATTCTTTAAGTTCTTTTGGCCATTCATTGGAAGCAAGTCTTAATCCTTTATGAATTGGTTTATCCTTATTCCTTTAATTTCTTTTGGCCATTGATTGGAAGCAAGACTTAATCCATAATGAATTGGTTTCACTTTGTAAGTTATGCTCTTTTGGCCATTGATTGGAAGCAAGTCTTAATCCTTAAGGAATTGGTTTCTCATTATTCTTTAAGTTCTTTTGGCCATTCATTGGAAGCAAGTCTTTATCCTTTACGAATTGGTTTATCCTTGTCCTTTAAGCTCTTTTCGCCATTGATTGGAAGCAAGACTTAATCCATAATGAATTGCTTTCACGTTGTAAGTTATGTTCTTTTGGCCAATGATTGGAAGCAAGTCTTTATCCTTTACGAATTGGTTTCTCAATATTCTTTAAGTTCTTTTGGCCATTCATTGGAAGCAAGTCTTTATCCTTTACGAATTGGTTTATCCTTGCCCTTTAAGTTCTTTTGGCCATTGATTGGAAGCAAGACTTAATCCATAATGAATTGGTTTCACTTTGTAAGTTATGTTCTTTTGGCCATTGATTGGAAGCAAGTCTTAATCCTTAAGGAATTGGTTTCTCATTATTCCTTAAGTTCTTCTGGCCATTGATTGGAAGCAAGTCTTTATCCTTTACGAATTGGTTTATCCTTGTCCTTTAAGTTCTTTTGGCCATTTATTGGAAGCAAGACTTAATCCGTAATGCATTGGTTTCACTTTGTAAGTTATGTTCTTTTGGCCATTGATTGGAAGCAAGTCTTAATCCTTAAGGAATTGGTTTCTCATTATTCTTTAAGTTCTTTTGGCCATTGATTGGAAGCAAGTCTTTATCCTTACTGAATTGGTTTATCCTTGTCCTTTAAGTTCTTTTGGCCATTGATTGGAAGCAAGACTTAATCCATAATGAATTGGTTTCACTTTGTAAGTTATGTTCTTTTGGCCATTGATTGGAAGCAAGTCTTAATCCTTAAGAATTGGTTTCTCATTATTCTTTAAGTTCTTTTGGCCATTGATTGGAAGCAAGTCTTTATCCTTTGAATTGGTTTATCCTTGTCCTTTAAGTTCTTTTGGCCATTGATTGGAAGCAAGACTTAATCCATAATGAATTGGTTTGACTTTGTAAGTTATGTTCTTTTGGCCATTGATTGAAAAGCAAGTCTTAATCCTTAAGGAATTGGATTCTCATTATTCTTTAAGTTCTTTTGGCCATTGATTGGAAGCAAGTCTTTATCCTTTACGAATTGGTTTATCCTTGTCCTTTAAGTTCTTTTGGCCATTGATTGGAAGTAAGACTTAATCCATAATGAATTGGTTTCACTTTGTAAGTTATGTTCTTTTGGCCATTGATTGGAAGCAAGTCTTAATCCTTAACGAATTGGTTTCTCATTATTCTTTAAGTTCTTTTGTCCATTGATTGGAAGCAAGTCTTTATCCTTACTGAATTGGTTTATCCTTGCCCTTTAAGTTCTTTTGGCCATTGATTGGAAGCAAGACTTAATCCATAATGAATTGGTTTCACTTTAAAAGTTGTGTTCTGTTGGCCATTGATTGGAAGCAAGTCTTAATCCTTAAGGAATTGGATTCTCATTATTCTTTAAGTTCTTTTGGCCGTTGGTTGGAAGCAAGTCTTTCTCCTTTATGAATTGGTTTATCCTTGTCCTTTAAGTTCTTTTGGCCACTGATTGGAAGCAAGACTTAATCCATAATGAATTGGTTTCACTTTGTAAGTTATGTTCTTCTGGCCATTGATTGGAAGCAAGTCTTAATCCTTAGGGAATTGGATTCTCATTATTCTTTAAGTTCTTTTGGCCGTTGGTTGGAAGCAAGTCTTTATCCTTTACGAATTGGTTTATCCTTGTCTTTAAGTTATTTTGGCCATTGATTGGAAGCAAGACTTAATACATGATGAATTGGTTTCACTTTGTAAGTTATGTTCTTTTGGCCATTGATTGGAAGCAAGTCTTAATCCTTAAGGCATTGGTTTCTCATTATTCTTTAAGTTCTGTTGGGCACTGATTGGAAGCAAGTCTTAATCCTTTGAATTGGTTTATCCTTTGTCCTTTAAGTTCTTTTGGCCATTGATTGGAAGCAAGACTAATCCATAATGAATTGGTTTCACTTTCTTTAAGTTCTTTTGGCCATTGGTTGGAAGCAAGTCTTGATCCTTCTGGAATTGGTTTATCCTTGTCCTTTAAGTTCTTTTGGCCATTGATTGGAAGCAAGGTTTAATCCATAATGAATTGGTTTCACTTTGTAAGTTATGTTCTTTTGGCCATTGATTGGAAGCAAGTCTTAATCCTTAAGGAATTGGTTTCTCATTATTCTTTAAGTTCTTTTGGCCATTGATTGGAACCAAGTCTTTATCCTTTACGAATTGGTTTATCCTTGTCCTTTAAGTTCTTTTGGCCATTGATTGGAAGCAAGACTTAATCCATAATGAATTGGTTTCACTTTGTAAGTTATGTTCTTTTGGCCATTGATTGGAAGCAAGTCTTAATCCTTAAGGAATTGGTTTCTCATTATTCTTGAAGTTCTTTTGGCTATTGATTGGAAGCAAGTTGTTATCCTTTACGAATTGGTTTATCCTTGTCCTTTAAGTTCTTTTGGCCATTGATTGGAAGCAAGACTTAATCCATAATGAATTGGTTTCACTTTGTAAGTTACGTTCTTTTGGCCATTGATTGGAAGCAAGTCTTAATCCTTATGCAATTGGTTTCTCTTTATTCTTTAAGTTCTTATTGCCTTTGCTTGGAAGCAAGTCTTCATCCTAATGAATTGGTTTATCCTTGCCCTTTAAGTTCTTTTGGCCATTGATTGGAAGCAAGACTTAATCCATAATGACTTGGTTTCACTTTGTAAGTTATGTTCTGTTGGCCATTGATTGGAAGCAAGTCTTAATCCTTAAGAATTGGTTTCTCATTATTCTTTAAGTTCTTTTGGCCATTGATTGGAAGCAAGTCTTTATCCTTATGAATTGGTTTATCCTTGTCCTTTAAGTTCTTTTGGCCATTGATTGGAAGCAAGACTTAATCCATAATGACTTGGTTTCACTTTGTAAGTTATGTTCTGTTGGCCATTGATTGGAAGCAAGTCTTAATCCTTAAGGAATTGGTTTATCATTGTCCTTTAAGTTCTTTTGGCCATTGATTGGAAGCAAGACTTAATCCATAATGAATTGGTTTCACTTTGTAAGTTATGTTCTTTTGGCCATTGATTGGAAGCAAGTCTTAATCCTTAAGGAATTGGTTTCTCATTATTCTTTAAGTTCTTTTGGCCATTCATTGGAAGCATGTCTTTATCCTTTACGAATTGGTTTATCATTGCCCGTTAAGTTCTTTTGGCCATTGGTTGGAAGCAAGACTTAATCCATAACGAATTCGTTTCACTTTGTAAGTTATGTTCTGTTGGCCATTGATTGGAAGCAAGTCTTAATCCTTAAGGAATTGGTTTCTCATTATTCTTTAAGGTCTTTTGGCCATTGAGTGGAAGCAAGTCTTTATCCTTTACGAATTGGTTTATCCTTGCCCTTTAAGTTCTTTTGGCCATTGATTGGAAGCAAGACTTAATCCATAATGAATTGGTTTCACTTTGTAAGTTATGTTCTTTTGGCCATTGATTGGAAGCAAGTCTTAATCCTTAAGGAATAGGTTTCTCATTATTCTTTAAGTTCTTTTGGCCATTCATTGGAAGCAAGTCTTTATCCTTTACGAATTGGTTTATCCTTGTCCTTTAAGTTCGTTTGGCCATTGATTAGAAGCAAGACTTAATCCATAATGAATTGGTTTCACTTTGTAAGTTATGTTCTTTTGGCCATTGATTGGAAGCAAGTCTTAATCCTTAAGGAATTGGTTTCTCATTATTCTTAAAGTTCTTTTGGCCATTGATTGGAAGCAAGTCTTTATCCTTTACGAATTGGTTTATCCTTGCCCTTTAAGTTCTTTTGGCCATTCATTGGAAGCAAGAGTTAATCTATAATGAATTGGTTTCACTTTGTAAGTTATGTTCTTTTGGCCATTGATTGGAAGCAAGTCTTAATCCTTAAGGAATTGGTTTCTCATTATTCTTTAAGTTCTTTTGGCCATTGATTGGAAGCAAGTCTTTATCCTTTGCGAATTGGTTTATCCTTGTCCTTTAAGTTCTTTTGGCCTTTTATTGGAAGCAAGACTTAATCCATAATGAATTGGTTTCACTTTGTAAGTTATGTTCTTTTGGCCATTGATTGGAAGCAAGTCTTAATCCTTAAGGAATTGGTTTCTCATTATTCTTTAAGTTCTTTTGGCCATTCATTGGAAGCAAGTCTTTATCCTTTACGAATTGGTTTATCCTTGTCCTTTAAGTTCTTTTGGCCATTTATTGGAAGCAAGACTTAATCCATAATGAATTGGTTTCACGTTGTAAGTTATGTTCTTTTGGCCATTGATTGGAAGCAAGTCTTAATCCTTAAGGAATTGGTTTCTCATTATTTTTTAAGTTCTTTTCGCCATTCATTGGAAGCAAGTCTTTATCCTTTGCGAATTGGTTTATCCTTGTCCTGTAAGTTCTTTTGCCCACTAATTGCAAGCAAGACTTAATCCATAATGAATTGGTTTCACTTTGTAAGTTATGTTCTTTTGGCCATTGATTGGAAGCAAGTCTTAATCCTTAAGGAATTGGTTTCTCATTATTCTTTAAGTTCTTTTGGCCATTGATTGGAAGCAAGTGTTTATCCTTTGCGAATTGGTTTATCCTTGTCCTTTAAGTTCTTTTGGCCATTGATTGGAAGCAAGAGTTAATCCATAATGAATTGGTTTCACTTTGTAAGTTATGTTCTTTTGGCCATTGATTGGAAGCAAGTCTTAATCCTTAAGGAATTGGTTTCTCATTATTCTTTAAGTTCTTTTGGCCATTGATTGGAAGCAAGTCTTTATCCTACTGAATTGGTTTATCCTTGTCCTTTAAGTTCTTTTGGCCATTGATTGGAAGCAAGACTTAATCCATAATGAATTGGTTTCACTTTGTAAGTTATGTTCTTTTGGCCATTGATTGGAAGCAAGTCTTAATCCTTAAGGAATTGGTTTCTCATTATTCTTTAAGTTCTTTTGGCCATTGATTGGAAGCAAGTGTTTATCCTTTGCGAATTGGTTTATCCTTGTCCTTTAAGTTCTTTTGGCCTTTTATTGGAAGCAAGGCTTAATCCATAATGAATTGGTTTCACTTTGTAAGTTATGTTCTTTTGGCCATTGATTGGAAGCAAGTCTTAATCCTTAAGGAATTGGTTTCTCATTATTCTTTAAGTTCTTTTGGCCATTCATTGGAAGCAAGTCTTTATCCTTTACGAATTGGTTTATCCTTGTCCTTTAAGTTCTTTTGGCCATTGATTGGAAGCAAGACATAATCCATAATGAATTGGTTTCACTTTGTAAGTTATGTTCTTTTGGCCATTGATTGAAAAGCAAGTCTTAATCCTTAAGGAATTGGATTCTCATTATTCTTTAAGTTCTTTTGGCCATTGGTTGGAAGCAAGTCTTTATCCTTACTGAATTAGTTTATCCTTGCCCTTTAAGTTCTTTTGGCCATTGATTGGAAGCAAGACTTAATCCATAATGAATTGGTTTCACTTTGTAAGTTATGTTCTTTTGGCCATTGATTGGAAGCAAGTCTTAATCCTTAAGGATTGGTTTCTCATTATTCTTTAAGTTCTTTTGGCCATTGATTGGTAGGAAGTCTTTATCCTTACTGAATTGGTTTATCCTTGTCCTTTAAGTTCTTTTGGCCATTGATTGGAAGCAAGAGTTAATCCATAATGAATTGGTTTCACTTTGTAAGTTATGTTCTTTTGGCCATTGATTGGAAGCAAGTCTTAATCCTTAAGGAATTGGTTTCTCATTATTCTTTAAGTTCTTTTGGCCATTGATTGGAAGCAAGTCTTTATCCTTTACGAATTGGTTTATCCTTGTCCTTTAAGTTCTTTTGGCCATTGATTGGAAGCAAGACTTAATCCATAATGAATTGGTTTCACTTTGTAAGTTATGTTCTTTTGGCCATTGATTGGAAGCAAGTCTTAATCCTTAAGGAATTGGTTTCTCATTATTCTTTAAGTTCTTTTGGCCATTGATTGGAAGGAACTCTTTATCCTTGATGAATTGGTTTATCCTTGTCCTTTAAGTTCTTTTGGCCATTGATTGGAAGCAAGACTTAATCCATAATGAATTGGTTTCACTTTGTAAGTTATGTTCTTTTGGCCATTGATTGGAAGCAAGTCTTAATCCTTAAGGAATTGGTTTCTCATTATTCTTTAAGTTCTTTTGGCCATTGATTGGAAGCAAGTCTTTATCCTTTATGAATTGGTTTATCCTTGTCCTTTAAGTTCTTTTGGCCATTTCTTGGAAGCAAGACTTAATCCATAATGAATTGGTTTCACTTTGTAAGTTATGTTCTTTTGGCCATTGATTGGAAGCAAGTCTGAATCCTTAAGGAATTGGTTTCTCATTATTCTTTAAGTTCTTTTGGCCATTCATTGGAAGCAAGTCTTTATCCTTAATGAATTGGTTTATCCTTGTCCTTTAAGTTCTTTTGGCCATTGATTGGAAGCAAGACTTAATCCATAATGAATTGGTTTCACTTTGTAAGTTATGTTCTTTTGGCCATTGATTGGAAGCAAGTCTTAATCCTTAAGGAATTGGTTTCTCATTATTCTTTAAGTTCTTTTGGCCATTGATTGGAAGCAAGTCTTTATCCTTAATGAATTGGTTTATCCTTGTCCTTTAAGTTCTTTTGGCCATTGATTGGAAGCAAGACTTAATCCATAATGAATTGGTTTCACTTTGTAAGTTATGTTCTTTTGGCCATTGATTGGAAGCAAGTCTTAATCCTTAAGGAATTGGTTTCTCATTATTCTTTAAGTTCTTTTGGCCATTGATTGGAAGCAAGTCTTTATCCTTAATGAATTGGTTTATCCTTGTCCTTTAAGTTCTTTTGGCCATTGATTGGAAGCAAGACTTAATCCATAATGAATTGGTTTCACTTTGTAAGTTATGTTCTTTTGGCCATTGATTGGAAGCAAGTCTTAATCCTTAAGGAATTGGTTTCTCATTATTCTTTAAGTTCTTCTGGCCATTGATTGGAAGCAAGTCTTTATCCTTTACGAATTGGTTTATCCTTCTCCTTTAAGTTCTTTTGGCCATTGATTGGAAGCAAGTCTTAATCCATAATGAATTGGGTTCACTTTGTAAGTTATGTTCTTTTGGCCATTGATTGGAAGCAAGTCTTAATCCTTAAGGAATTGGTTTCTCATTATTCTTTAAGTTCTTTTGGCCATTGATTGGAAGCAAGTCTTTATCCTTATGAATTGGTTTATCCTTGTCCTTTAAGTTCTTTTGGCCATTGATTGGAAGCAAGACTTAATCCATAATGAATTGGTTTCACTTTGTAAGTTATGTTCTTTTGGCCATTGATTGGAAGCAAGTCTTAATCCTTAAGGAATTGGTTTCTCATTATTCTTTAAGTTCTTTTGGCCATTGATTGGAAGCAAGTCTTTATCCTGAATTGGTTTATCCTTGTCCTTTAAGTTCTTTTGGCTATTGATTGGAAGCAAGACTTAATCCATAATGAATTGGTTTCACTTTGTAAGTTATGTTCTTTTGGCCATTGATTGGAAGCAAGTCTTAATCCTTAAGGAATTGGTTTCTCATTATTCTTTAAGTTCTTTTGGCTATTGATTGGAAGCAAGTCTTTATCCTTACGAATTGGTTTATCCTTGTCCTTTAAGTTCTTTTGGCCATTGATTGGAAGCAAGACTTAATCCATAATGAATTGGTTTCACTTTGTAAGTTATGTTCTTTTGGCCATTGATTGGAAGCAAGTCTTAATCCTTAAGGAATTGGTTTCTCATTATTCTTTAAGTTCTTTTGGCTATTGATTGGAAGCAAGTCTTTATCCTTTACTGAATTGGTTTATCCTTGGCCTTTAAGTTCTTTTGGCCATTGATGGGAAGCAAGACATAGTCCATAATGAATTGGTTTCACTTTGTAAGTTATGTTCTTTTGGCCATTGATTGGAAGCAAGTCTTAATCCTTAAGGAATGGGTTTCTCATTATTCTTTAAGTTCTTTTGGCCAATCATTGGTAGCGAATCTTTATCCTTACTGAATTGGTTTATCCTTGCCCTTTAAGTTCTTTTGGCCATTGATTGGAAGCAAGACTTAATCCATAATGAATTGGTTTCACTTTGTAAGTTATGTTCTTTTGGCCATTGATTGGAAGCAAGTCTTAATCCTTAAGGAATTGGTTTCTCATTATTCTTTAAGTTCTTTTGGCCATTGATTGGAAGCAAGTCTTTATCCTTTACGAATTTGTTTATCCTTGTCCTTTAAGTTGTTTTCGCCATTGATTGGAAGCAAGAGTTAATCCATAATGAATTGGTTTCACTTTGTAAGTTATGTTCTTTTGGCCATTGATTGGAAGCAAGTCTTAATCCTTAAGGAATTGGTTTCTCATTATTCTTTAAGTTCTTTTGGCCGTTGATTGGAAGCAAGTCTTTATCCTTTACGAATTGGTTTATCCTTGTCCTTTATGTTCTTTTGGCCATTTATTGGAAACAAGACTTAATCCATAATGAATTGGTTTCACGTTGTAAGTTATGTTCTTTTGGCCATTGATTGGAAGCAAGTCTTAATCCTTAAGGAATTGGTTTCTCATTATTCTTTAAGTTCTTTTGGCCGTTGATTGGAAGCAAGTCTTTATCCTTAAGGAATTGGTTTATCCTTGTCCTTTAAGTTCTTTTGGCCATTGATTGGAAGCAAGACTTAATCCATAATGAATTGGTTTCACTTTGTAAGTTATGTTCTTTTGGCCATTGATTGGAAGCAAGTCTTAATCCTTAAGGAATTGGTTTCTCATTATTCTTTAAGTTCTTTTGGCCATTGATTGGAAGCAAGTCTTTATCCTTTACGAATTGGTTTATCCTTGTCCTTTAAGTTCTTTTGGCCATTGATTGGAAGCAAGACTTAATCCATAATGAATTGGTTTCACTTTGTAAGTTATGTTCTTTTGGCCATTGATTGGAAGCAAGTCTTAATCCTTAAGATATTGGTTTCTCATTATTCTTTAAGTTCTTTTGGTCATTGATTGGAAGCAAGTCTTTATCCTTTACGAATTGGTTTATCCTTGCCCTTTAAGTTCTTTTGGCCATTGATTGGAAGCAAGAGTTAATCCATAATGAATTGGTTTCACTTTGTAAGTTATGTTCTTTTGGCCATTGATTGGAAGCAAGCCTTAATCCTTAAGGAATTGGTTTCTCATTATTCTTTAAGTTCTTTTGGCCATTGATTGAAAGCAAGTCTTTATCCTTTGCGAATTGGTTTATCCTTGTCCTTTAAGTTCTTTTGGCCATTTATTGGAAACAAGACTTAATCCATAATGAATTGGTTTCACGTTGTAAGTTATGTTCTTTTGGCCATTGATTGGAAGCAAGTCTTAATCCTTAAGGAATTGGTTTCTCATTATTCTTTAAGTTCTTTTGGCCATTGATTGGAAGCAAGTCTTTATCCTTTATGAATTGGTTTATCCTTGTCCTTTAAGTTCTTTTGGCCATTGATTGAAGCAGCAAGAGTTAATCCATAATGAATTGGTTTCACTTTGTAAGTTATGTTCTTTTGGCCATTGATTGGAAGCAAGTCTTAATCCTTAAGGAATTGGTTTCTCATTATTCTTTAAGTTCTTTTGGCCATTGATTGGAAGCAAGTGTTTATCCTTTGCGAATTGGTTTATCCTTGTCCTTTAAGTTCCTTTGGCCGTTGATTGGATGCAAGACTTAATCCATAATGAATTGGTTTCACTTTGTAAGTTATGTTCTTTTGGCCATTGATTGGAAGCAAGTCTTAATCCTTAAGGAATTGGTTTCTCATTATTCTTTAAGTTCTTTTGGCCATTGATAGGAAGCAAGTTTAAATCCTTTACGAATTGGTTTATCCTTGTCCTTTAAGTTCTTTTGGCCATTGATTGGAAGCAAGACATAATCCATAATGAATTGGTTTCACTTGGTGCGTTATGTTCTTTTGGCCATTGATTGGAAGCAAGTCTTAATCCTTAAGGAATTGGTTTCTCATTATTGTTTAAGTTATTTTGGCCAATGATTGTAAGCGAGTCTTAATCCTAATGAAATTGGTTTATCCTTGTCTTTAAGTTCTTTTGGCCATTGATTGGAAGCAAGACTTAATCCATAATGAATTGGTTTCACTTTGTCCTTATGTTCTTTTGGCCATTGATTGGAAGCAAGTCTTAATCCTTAATGAATTGGTTTCTCATTATTCTTTAAGTTCTTTTGGCCATTGATTGGAAGCAAGTCTTAATCCTTAAGGAATTGGTTTATCCTTGTTCTTTAAGTTCTTTTGGCCATTGATTGGAAGCAAGTCTTAATCCATAATGAATTGGTTTCATCTTTGTCCTTTAAGTTCTTTTGGCCATTGATTGGAAGCAAGTCTTAATCCTTAATGAATTGGTTTCACTTTGTTCTTTAAGTTCTTTTGGCCATTGATTGGAAGCAAGTCTTAATCCTTAAGAATTGGTTTATCATTGTTCTTTAAGTTCTTTTGGCCATTGATTGGAAGCAAGTCTTAATCCTTAATGAATTGGTTTCATCTTTGTCCTTTAAGTTCTTTTGGCCATTGATTGGAAGCAAGTCTTAATCCTTAATGAATTGGTTTCTCTTTGTTCTTTATGATCTTTTCGCCATTGATTGGAAGCAAGTCTTAATCCTTAAGGAATTGGTTTCTCATTGTTCTTTATGTTCTTTTGGCCATTGATTGGAAGCAAGTCTTAATCCTTTATGAATTGGTTTATCCTTGTCCTTTAAGTTCTTTTGGCCATTGATTGGAAGCAAGTCTTAATCCATAATTGGCTTCACTTTGTAAGTTATGTTCTTTTGGCCATTGAATGGAAGCAAGTCTTAATTCTTAAGGAATTGGTTTCTCATTTTTATTTAAGTTCTTTTGGCCATTGATTCGAAGCAAGTCTTAATCCATAATGAATTGGTTTATCCTTGTCCTTTAAGTTCTTTTGGCCATTGATTGGAAGCAAGTCTTAATCCATAATGAATTGGTTTCACTTTGTAAGTTAAGTTCTTTTGGCCATTGATTGGAAGCAAGTCTTATCCTTAAGAATTGGTTTCTCATTGTTCTTTAAGTTCTTTTGGCCATTGATTGGAAGCAAGTCTTAATCCATAATGAATTGGTTTATCCTTGTCCTTTAAGTTCTTTTGGCCATTGATTGGAAGCAAGTCTTAATCCTTAATGAATTGGTTTCTCATTATGTCTTTAAGTTCTTTTGGCCATTGATTGGAAGCAAGTCTTAATCCTTAAGAATTGGTTTCTCCTTGTTCTTTAAGTTCTTTTGGCCATTGATTGGAAGCAAGTCTTAATCCTTAATGAATTGGTTTATCACTTGTCCTTTAAGTTCTTTTGGCCATTGATTGGAAGCAAGTCTTAATCCTTAATGAATTGGTTTCACTTTGTTCTTTAAGTTCTTTTGGCCATTGATTGGAAGCAAGTCTTAATCCTTAAGAATTGGTTTATCCTTGTTCTTTAAGTTCTTTTGGCCATTGATTGGAAGCAAGTCTTAATCCTTAATGAATTGGTTTATCCTTGTCCTTTAAGTTCTTTTGGCCATTGATTGGAAGCAAGTCTTAATCCTTAATGAATTGGTTTCACTTTGTTTAAGTTCTTTTGGCCATTGATTGGAAGCAAGTCTTAATCCTTAAGGAATTGGTTTCTCATTGTTCTTTAAGTTCTTTTGGCCATTGATTGGAAGCAAGTCTTAATCCTTAATGAATTGGTTTCATCCTTGTCCTTTAAGTTCTTTTGGCCATTGATTGGAAGCAAGTCTTAATCCTTATAATGAATTGGTTTCACTTTGTTCTTTAAGTTCTTTTGGCCATTGATTGGAAGCAAGTCTTAATCCTTAAGGAATTGGTTTCTCCTTGTTCTTTAAGTTCTTTTGGCCATTGATTGGAAGCAAGTCTTAATCCTTAATGAATTGGTTTCATCTTTGTAAGTTAAGTTCTTTTGGCCATTGATTGGAAGCAAGTCTTAATCCTTAATGAATTGGTTTCACATTGTTCTTTAAGTTCTTTTGGCCATTGATTGGAAGCAAGTCTTAATCCTTAATGAATTGGTTTATCCTTGTCCTTTAAGTTCTTTTGGCCATTGATTGGAAGCAAGACTCTAATCCTTAATGAATTGGTTTCACTTTGTCCTTTAAGTTCTTTTGGCCATTGATTGGAAGCAAGTCTTAATCCTTAATGAATTGGTTTCACTTTGTTCTTTAAGTTCTTTTGGCCATTGATTGGAAGCAAGTCTTAATCCTTAAGAATTGGTTTATCCTTGTTCTTTAAGTTCTTTTGGCCATTGATTGGAAGCAAGTCTTAATCCTTAATGAATTGGTTTATCCTTGTCCTTTAAGTTCTTTTGGCCATTTATTGGTAGCAAGACTTAATCCATAATGAATTGGTTTCTCTTTGTCCTTTAAGTTCTTTTGGCCATTGGTTGGAAGCAAGTCTTAACCCTTAAGGAATTGGTTTCTCATTGTTCTTTAAGTTCTTGTGGCCATTGATTGGAAGCAAGTCTTAATCCTTAAGGAATTGGTTTCATCCTTGTCCTTAAGTTCTTTTGGCCATTGATTGGAAGCAGAGTCTTAATCCTTAAGGAATTGGTTTCTCATTGTTCTTTAAGTTCTTGTGGCCATTGATTGGAAGCAAGTCTTAATCCTTAAGGAATTGGTTTCTCATTATTCTTTAAGTTCTTTTGGCCATTGATCGGAAGCAAGTCTTAATCCATAATGAATTGGTTTCATCTTTGTCCTTTAAGTTCTTTTGGCCATTGATTGGAAGCAAGTCTTAATCCTTAATGAATTGGTTTCACTTGGTAAGTTATGTTCTTTTGGCCATTGATTGGAAGCAAGTCTTAATCCTTAAGGAATTGGTTTCTCATTATTCTTTAAGTTCTTTTGGCCATTGATTGGAAGCAAGTCTTTATCCTTTGCGAATTGGTTTATCCTTGTCCTTTAAGTTCTTTTGGCCATTGATTGGAAGCAAGATTTAATCCATAATGAATTGGTTTCACTTTGTAAGTTATGATCTTTTTGCCATTGATTTGAAGCAAGTCTTAATTCTTAAGGAATTGGTTTCTCATTATTCTCTAAGTTCTTTTGGCCATTGATTGGTAGCAAGTCTTTATCCTTAATGAATTGGTTTATCCTTGTCCTTTAAGTTCTTTTGGCCATTGATCGGAAGCAAGATTTAATCCATAATGAATTGGTTTCACTTTGTAAGTTATGTTCTTTTGGCCATTGATTGGAAGCAAGTCTTAATCCTTAAGGAATTGGTTTATCATTATTCTTTAAGTTCTTTTGGCCATTCATTTGAAGCAAGTCTTTATCCTTTACGAATTGGTTTATCCTTGTCCTTTAAGTTCTTTTGGCCATTTATTGGAAGTAAGACTTAATCCATAATGAATTGGTTTCACTTTCTTCTTTAAGTTCTTTTGGCCATTGATTGGAAGCAAGTCTTAATCCTTAAAATTGGTTTATCCTTGTCCTTTAAGTTCTTTTGGCCATTGATTGGAAGCAAGTCTTAATCCTTAATGAATTGGTTTCATCCTTGTCCTTTAAGTTCTTTTGGCCACTGATTGGAAGCAAGACTTAATCCTTAAGGAAATGGTATCACTTTATTCTTTAAGTTCTTTTGGCCATTTATTGGAAGCAAGTCTTAATCCTTAAGGAATTGGTTTCTCCTTATTCTTTAAGTTCTTTTGGCCATTGATTGGAAGCAAGAGTTAATCCATAATGAATTGGTTTATCCTTGTCCTTTAAGCTCTTTTGGCCATTGATTGGAAGCAAGACTTAATCCATAATGAATTGGTTTCACTTTGTAAGTTATGTTCTTTTGGCCATTGATTGGAAGCAAGTCTTAATCCTTAAGGAATTGGTTTCTCATTATTCTTTAAGTTCTTTTGGCCATTGATTGGAAGCAAGTCTTTATCCTTTACGAATTGGTTTATCCTTGTCCTTTAAGTTCTTTTGGCCATTGATTGGAAGCAAGACTTAATCCATAATGAATTGGTTTCACTTTGTAAGTGATGTTCTTTTGGCCATTGATTGGAAGCAAGTCTTTAAATCCTTGGCCAATCCTTTAAGTTCTTGGCCATTGATTGGAAGCAAGTCTTAATCCTTAAGGAATTGGTGGGTGTTTGAGTTCTTTTGGCCATTGATTGGAAGCAAGTCTTTATCCTTAAGGAATTGGTTTCTCATTATTCTTTAAGTTCTTTTGGCCATTGATTGGAAGCAAGTCTTTATCCTTTACGAATTGGTTTATCCTTGTCCTTTAAGTTCTTTTGGCCATTGATTGGAAGCAAGACTTAATCCATAATGAATTGGTTTCACTTTGTAAGTTATGTTCTTTTGGCCATTGATTGGAAGCAAGTCTTAATCCTTAAGGAATTGGTTTCTCATTATTCTTTAAGTCCTTTTGGCCATTGGTTGGAAGCAAGTCTTTATCCTTGATGAATTGGTTTATCCTTGTCCTTAAGCTCTTTTCGCCATTGATTGGAAGCAAGAGTTAATCCGTAATGAATTGGTTTCACTTTGTAAGTTATGTTCTGTTGGCCATTGATTGGAAGCAAGTCTTAATCCTTAAGGAATTGGTTTATCATTGTCCTTTAAGTTCTTTTGGCCATTGATTGGAAGCAAGACTTAATCCATAATGAATTGGTTTCACTTTGTAAGTTATGTTCTTTTGGCGATTGATTGGAAGCAAGTCTTAATCCTTAATGAATTGGTTTCTTTCACTTATTCTTTAAGTTCTTTTGGCCATTGATTGGAAGCAAGTCTTTATCCTTACTGAATTGGTTTATCCTTGTCCTTTAAGTTCTTTTGGCCATTGATTGGAAGCAAGACTTAATCCATAATGAATTGGTTTCATCTTTGTAAGTTATGTTCTTTTGGCCATTGATTGGAAGCAAGTCTTAATCCTTAATGAATTGGTTTCTCATTATTCTTTAAGTTCTTTTGGCCATTGAAGCAAGTCTTTATCCTTTAAATTGGTTGATCCTTGTCCTTAAAGTTCTTTTGGCCATTTATTGGAAGCAAGACTTAATCCATAATGAATTGGTTTCACTTTGTAAGTTATGTTCTTTTGGCCATTGATTGGAAGCAAGTCTTAATCCTTAAGGAATTGGTTTCTCATTATTCTTTAAGTTCTTTTGGCCATTGATTGGAAGCAAGTCTTTATCCTTTGAATTGGTTTATCCTTGTCCTTTAAGTTCTTTTGGCCATTGATTGGAAGCAAGACTTAATCCATAATGAATTGGTTTCACTTTGTAAGTTATGTTCTTTTGGCCATTGATTGGAAGCAAGTCTTAATCCTTAAGGAATTGGTTTCTCATTATTCTTTAAGTTCTTTTGGCCATTGATTGGAAGCAAGTCTTTATCCTTAACGAATTCGTTTATCCTTGTCCTTTAAGTTCTTTTGGCCATTGATTGGAAGCAAGACTTAATCCATAATGAATTGGTTTCACTTTGTAAGTTATGTTCTTTTGGCCATTGATTGGAAGCAAGTCTTAATCCTTAAGGAATTGGTTTCTCATTATTCTTTAAGTTCTTTTGGCCATTGATTGGAAGCAAGTCTTTATCCTTTACGAATTGGTTTACCCTTGTCCTTTAAGTTCTTCTGGCCATTGATTGGAAGCAAGACTTAATCCATAATGAATTGGTTTCACTTTGTTTTTCAAGTTCTTTTGGCTATTGATTGGAAGTAAGTCTTAACCCTAACGGAAATGGTTTCTCATTATTCATTCAGTTCTTTTGGCCATTGATTGGAAGCAAGTCTTAATCCTTAATGAATTGGTTTATCATTATTCTTTAAGTTCTTTTGGCCGTTGATTGGGAGCATGACTTAATACATAACGAATTGGTTTATCCTTGTCCTTTATGTTCTTTTGGCCATTGATTGGAAGTAAGTCTTAATCCTTAATGAATTGGTTTCACTTTGTTCTTTAAGTTCTTTTGGCCATTGATTGGAAGCAAGTCTTAATCCTTAATGAATTGGTTTATCCTTGTCCTTTAAGTTCTTTTGGCCATTGATTGGAAGCAAGTCTTAATCCTTAATGAATTGGTTTCATCTTTGTAAGTTAAGTTCTTTTGGCCATTGATTGGAAGCAAGTCTTAATCCTTAATGAATTGGTTTCTCATTGTTCTTTAAGTTCTTTTGGCCATTGATTGGAAGCAAGTCTTAATCCTTAATGAATTGGTTTCATTGTTCTTTAAGTTCTTTTGGCCATTGATTGGAAGCAAGTCTTAATCCATAATGAATTGGTTTATCTTTGTAAGTTAAGTTCTTTTGGCCATTGATTGGAAGCAAGTCTTAATCCTTAATGAATTGGTTTCACATTGTTCTTTAAGTTCTTTTGGCCATTGATTGGAAGCAAGTCTTAATCCTTAAGAATTGGTTTATCCTTGTTCTTTAAGTTCTTTTGGCCATTGATTGGAAGCAAGTCTTAATCCTTAATGAATTGGTTTCATCCTTGTCCTTAAGTTCTTTTGGCCATTGATTGGAAGCAAGTCTTAATCCTTAATGAATTGGTTTCTCACTTATTCTTAAGTTCTTTTGGCCATTGATTGGAAGCAAGTCTTTATCCTTAATGAATTGGTTTATCATTGTTCTTTAAGTTCTTTTGGCCATTGATTGGAAGCAAGTCTTAATCCTTAATGAATTGGTTTCATCTTTGTAAGTTAAGTTCTTTTGGCCATTGATTGGAAGCAAGTCTTAATCCATAATGAATTGGTTTCACTTTGTAAGTTAAGTTCTTTTGGCCATTGATTGGAAGCAAGTCTTAATCCTTAAGAATTGGTTTCTCATTATTCTTTAAGTTCTTTTGGCCATTGATTGGAAGCAAGTCTTAATCCATAATGAATTGGTTTATCCTTGTCCTTTAAGTTCTTTTGGCCATTGATTGGAAGCAAGTCTTAATCCTTAATGAATTGGTTTCACTTTTTATGTTCTTTTGGCCATTGATTGGAAGCAAGTCTTAATCCTTAAGGAATTGGTTTCTCATTATTCTTTAAGTTCTTTTGGCCATTGATTGGAAGCAGGTCTTTATCCTTTACGAATTGGTTTATCCTTGTCCTTTAAGTTCTTTTGGCCATTGATTGAAGCAAGAAGTCTTAATCCATAATGAATTGGTTTCACTTTAAGTTATCTTCTTTTCGCCATTGATTGGAAGCAAGTCTTAATCCTTAAGGAATTGGTTTCTCATTGTTCTTTATGTTCTTTTGGCCATTGATTGGAAGCAAGTCTTTATCCTTTACGAATTGGTTTATCCCTGTCCTTTAAGTTCTTTTGGCCATTTTTTGAAAGCAAGACTTAATCCTTAATGAATTGGTTTCACTTTGTAAGTTAAGTTCTTTTGGCCATTGATTGGAAGCAAGTCTTAATCCTTAAGGAATTGGTTTCATTATTCTTTAAGTTCTTTTGGCCATTGATTGGAAGCAAGTCTTAATCCTTAAGAATTGGTTTATCCTTGTCCTTTAAGTTCTTTTGGCCATTGATTGGAAGCAAGTCTTAATCCTTAATGAATTGGTTTCACTTGTTCTTTAAGTGTTCTTTTGGCCATTGATTGGAAGCAAGTCTTAATCCTTGGAATTGGTTTCATTATTCTTTAAGTTCTTTTGGCCATTGATTGGAAGCAAGTCTTAATCCTTAATGAATTGGTTTATCCTTGTTCTTTAAGTTCTTTTGGCCATTGATTGGAAGCAAGTCTTAATCCTTAATGAATTGGTTTCACTTGTTCTTTAAGTTCTTTTGGCCATTGATTGGAAGCAAGTCTTAATCCTTAATGAATTGGTTTCTCTTTGTTCTTTAAGTTCTTTTGGCCATTGATTGGAAGCAAGTCTTAATCCTTAATGAATTGGTTTCATCCTTGTTCTTTAAGTTCTTTTGGCCATTGATTGGAAGCAAGTCTTAATCCTTAATGAATTGGTTTCCTTGTCCTTAAGTTCTTTTGGCCATTGATTGGAAGCAAGTCTTAATCCTTAATGAATTGGTTTCACATTGTTCTTTAAGTTCTTTTGGCCATTGATTGGAAGCAAGTCTTAATCCTTAAGAATTGGTTTCTCATTATTCTTTAAGTTCTTTTGGCCATTGATTGGAAGCAAGTCTTAATCCTTAATGAATTGGTTTATCTTTGTCTTTAAGTTCTTTTGGCCATTGATTGGAAGCAAGTCTTAATCCTTAATGAATTGGTTTCACTTTATTCTTAAGTTCTTTTGGCCATTGATTGGAAGCAAGTCTTAATCCTTAATGAATTGGTTTCATTATTCTTTAAGTTCTTTTGGCCATTGATTGGAAGCAAGTCTTAATCCTTTAATGAATTGGTTTCTTGTCCTTTAAGTTCTTTTGGCCATTGATTGGAAGCAAGATCTTAATCCATTGGTTTATCCTTCTTTTAAGTTCTTTGGCCATTGATTGGAAGCAAGTCTTAATCCTAATACGAATTGGTTTCTCATTATTCTTTAGTTCTTTTGGCCATTGATTGGAAGCAAGTCTTAATCCTTAATTGGTTTTGGTTTCTTTCCTTTAAGTTCTTTTGGCCATTGATTGGAAGCAAGACTTAATCCATAATGAATTGGTTTCACTTTGTAAGTTTATTTCTTTTGGCCAAGTTTTTTGGCCATTGAAGCAAGTCTTAATCTTTAATAATGAATTGGTTTCACTTTGTAAGTTTGTTCTGTTGGCCATTCATTGGAAGCAAGTCTTAATCCTTAAGGAATTGGTTTCTCATTATTCTTTAAGTTCTTTTGGCCATTGATTGAAAGAAAGTCTTTATCCTTTACGAATTGGTTTATCCTTGTCCTTTAAGTTCTTTTGGCCTTTTATTGGAAGCAAGACGTAATCCATAACGAATTGGTTTCACTTTGTAAGTTATGTTCTTTTGGCCATTGATTGGAATTAAGTCTTAATCCTTAAGGAATTGGTTTCTCATTATTCTTTAAGTTCTTTTGGCCAATCATTGGAAGCAAGTTATCTTATCCTTAATTGGTTTATCCTTGTCCTTTAAGTTCTTTTGGCCATTGATTGGAAGCAAGACATAATCCATAATGAATTGGTTCCACTTGGTGCGTTATGTTCTTTTGGCCATTGATTGGAAGCAAGTCTTAATCCTTAAGGAATTGGTTTCTCATTATTCTTTAAGTTCTTTTGGCCATTCATTGGAAGCAAGTCTTTATCCTTTGCGAATTGGTTTATCCTTGTCCTTTAAGTTCTTTTGGCCATTGATTGGAAGCAAGACTTAATCCATAATGAATTGGTTTCACTTTGTAAGTTATGTTCCGTTGGCCATTGATTTTAAGCAAGTCTTAATCCTTAAGGAATTGGTTTCTCATTATTCTTTAAGTTCTTTTGGCCATTCATTGGAAGCGAGTCTTTATCCTTTGCGAATTGGTTTATCCTTGCCCTTTAAGTTCTTTTGGCCATTGATTGGAAGCAAGAGTTAATCCATAATGAATTGGTTTCACTTTGTAAGTTATGTTCTTTTGGCCATTGATTGGAAGCAAGTCTTAATCCTTAAGGAATTGGTTTCTCATTATTCTTTAAGTTCTTTTGGCCATTGATTGAAAGCAAGTCTTTATCCTTTGCGAATTGGTTTATCCTTGTCCTTTAAGTTCTTTTGGCCATTTATTGGAAACAAGACTTAATCCATAATGAATTGGTTTCACGTTGTAAGTTATGTTCTTTTGGCCATTGATTGGAAGCAAGTCTTAATCCTTAAGGAATTGGTTTCTCATTATTCTTTAAGTTCTTTTGGCCATTGATTGGAAGCAAGTGTTTATCCTTTGCGAATTGGTTTATCCTTGTCCTTTAAGTTCTTTTGGCCTTTTATTGGAAGCAAGACTTAATCCATAATGAATTGGTTTCACGTTGTAAGTTATGTTCTTTTGGCCATTGATTGGAAGCAAGTCTTAATCCTTAAGGAATTGGTTTCTCATTATTTTTTAAGTTCTTTTCGCCGTTCATTGGAAGCAAGTCTTTATCATTTACGAATTGGTTTATCCTTGCCCTTTAAGTTCTTTTGCCCATTGATTGGAAGCAAGAGTTAATCCATAATGAATTGGTTTCACTTTGTAAGTTATGTTCTTCTGGCCATTGATTGAAAGCAGGTCTTAATCCTTAAGGAATTGGATTGTCATTATTCTTTAAGTTTTTATGGCCATTGATTGGAAGCAGGTCTTAATCCTTAAGGAATTGGTTTCGCTTTGTCGTTTAAGTTCTTTTGGCGATTGATTGGAAGCAAGTCTTAATCCATAATGAATTGGTTTCATCTTTGTAAGTTAAGTTCTTTTGGCCATTGATTGGAAGCAAGTCTTAATCCTTAATGAATTGGTTTCACTTTGTCTTTAAGTTCTTTTGGCCATTGATTGGAAGCAAGTCTTTAATCCTTAAGGAATTGGTTTATCATTGTCCTTTAAGTTCTTTTGGCCATTGATTGGAAGCAAGTCTTAATCCTTAATGAATTGGTTTATCCTTGTCCTTTAAATTCTTTTGGCCGTTGATTGGAAGCAAGACTTAATACATAATGAATTGGTTTCACTTTATTCTTTAAGTTCTTTTGGCCATTGATTGGAAGCGAGTCTTAATCCTTAATGAATTGGTTTATTCTTGTTCTTTAAGTTCTTTTGGCCATTGATTGAAGCAAGTCTTAATCCTTAATGAATTGGTTTATCTTGTCCTTTAAGTTCTTTTGGCCATTGATTGGAAGCAAGTCTTAATCCTTAATGAATTGGTTTCTCCTTGTCTTTAAGTTCTTTTGGCCATTGATTGGAAGCAAGTCTTAATCCTTAAGGAATTGGTTTCTCATTATTCTTTAAGTTCTTTTGGCCATTGATTGGAAGCAAGTTAATCCATTATGAATTGGTTTCATCCTTGTCCTTAAGTTCTTTTGGCCATTGATTGGAAGCAAGTCTTAATCCTTAATGAATTGGTTTCTCATTGTTCTTAAGTTCTTTTGGCCATTGATTGGAAGCAAGTCTTAATCCTTAAGAATTGGTTTATCCTTGTTCCTTTAAGTTCTTTTGGCCATTGATTGGAAGCAAGTCTTAATCCATAATGAATTGGTTTCACTTGTCCTTTAAGTTCTTTTGGCCATTGATTGGAAGCAAGTCTTAATCCTTAATTGGAATTCACTTTGTAAGTTTAAGTTCTTTTGGCCATTGATTGGAAGCAAGTCTTAATCCTAAGGAATTGGTTTATCCTTGTCCTTTAAGTTCTTTTGGCCATTGATTGGAAGCAAGTCTTAATCCATAATGAATTGGTTTCATCTTTGTCCTTATTCTTTTGGCCATTGATTGGAAGCAAGTCTTAATCCTTAATGAATTGGTTTCACATTATTCTTTAAGTTCTTTTGGCCATTGATTGGAAGCAAGTCTTTATCCTTAAGAATTGGTTTCTCCTTGTCCTTTAAGTTCTTTTGGCCATTGATTGGAAGCAAGACTTAATCCATAATGAATTGGTTTCATCCTTGTAAGTTATGTTCTTTTGGCCATTGATTGGAAGCAAGTCTTAATCCATAATGAATTGGTTTCACTTTATTCTTTAAGTTCTTTTGGCCATTGATTGGAAGCAAGTCTTAATCCTTAAGAATTGGTTTATCCTTATCCTTTAAGTTCTATTGGCCATTTATTGGAAGCAAGACATAATCCATAATGAATTGGTTTCACTTTGTCCTTTAAGTTCTTTTGGCCGTTGATTGGAATCATGTCTTAATCCTTAATGAATTGGTTTCACATTTGTAAGTTAAGTTCTTTTGGCCATTGATTGGAAGCAAGTCTTTATCCTTAAGGAATTGGTTTATCTCATTATCCTTTAAGTTCTTTTGGCCATTGATTGGAAGCAAGTCTTAATCCATAATGAATTGGTTATCACTTTGTCCTTTAAGTGTCTCTTTGGCCATTGATTGGAAGCAAGTCTTAATCCATAATGAATTGGTTTCACTTTGTTGTAAGTTATGTTCTTTTGGCCATTGATTGGAAGCAAGTCTTAATCCTTAAGGAATTTGTTTCTCATTATTCTTTAAGTTCTTTTGGCCATTGATTGGAAGCAAGACTTAATACATAATGAATTGGTTTATCCTTGTCCTTTAAGCTCTTTTCACCATTGTTTGGAATCAAGAGTTAATCCATAATGGAATTGGTTTCTCATTTTCTTTAAGTTATGTTCTTTGGCCATTGATTGGAAGCAAGTCTTAATCCTTAAGAATTGGTTTCTCATTATTCTTTAAGTTCTTTTGGCCATTCATTGGAAGCAAGTCTTAATCCTTTATGAATTGGTTTATCCTTGTCCTTTAAGTTCTTTTGGCCATTGATTGGAAGCAAGACTTAATACATAATGAATTGGTTTCACTTTGTAAGTTATGTTCTTTTGGCCATTGATTGGAAGCAAGTCTTAATCCTTAAGGAATTGGTTTCTCATTATTCTTTAAGTTCTTTTGGCCATTGATTGGAAGCAAGTCTTAATCCTTAATGAATTGGTTTATCCTTGTCCTTTAAGTTCTTTGGGCCGTTGATTGGAAGCAAGACTTAATCCATAACGAATTGGTTTCACTTTGTAAGTTATGTTCTTTTGGCCATTGATTGGAAGCAAGTCTTAATCCTTAAGGAATTGGTTTCTCATTATTCTTTTAGTTCTTGTGGC
This sequence comes from Pterocarpus santalinus, assembly GCA_031439595.1. NCBI lineage: Eukaryota > Viridiplantae > Streptophyta > Magnoliopsida > Fabales > Fabaceae > Pterocarpus > Pterocarpus santalinus. Next base: position 802,726 of record JAVHNO010000270.1, on the reverse strand, counting down.
CATCATTGGAAGCAAGTCTTTATCCTTTACGAATTGGTTTATCCTTGTCCTTTAAGTTTTTTTGGCCATTGATTGGAAGCAAGACTTAATCCATAATGAATTGGTTTCACTTTGTAAGTTATGTTCTTTTGGCCATTGATTGGAAGCAAGTCTTAATCCTTAAGGAATTGGTTTCTCATTATTCTTTAAGTTCTTTTGGCCATTGATCGGAAGCAAGTGTTTATCCTTAATGAATTGGTTTATCCTTGTCCTTTAAGTTCTTTTGGCCATTGATTGGAAGCAAGTCTTAATCCATAATGAATTGGTTTCACTTTGTTTAAGTTCTGTTTTTTGGCCATTGATTGGAAGCAAGTCTTAATCCTTAAGAATTGGTTTCTCATTATTCTTTAAGTTCTTTTGGCCATTGATTGGAAGCAAGTCTTAATCCTTAAGGAATTGGTTTCTCTTTAGTCTTTAAGTTCTTTTGGCCATTGATTGGAAGCAAGACTTAATCCATAATGAATTGGTTTCACTTTGTAAGTTATGTTCTTTTGGCCATTGATTGGAAGCAAGTCTTAATCCTTAAGGAATTGGTTTCTCATTATTCTTTATGTTCTTTTGGCCAATCATTGGAAGCGAGTCTTTATCCTTTACGAATTGGTTTATCCTTGTCCTTTAAGTTCTTTTGGCCATTGATTGGAAGCAAGACTTAATCCATAATGAATTGGTTTCACTTTGTTGTAAGTTATGTTCTTTTGGCCATTGATTGGAAGCAAGTCTTAATCCTGAAGGAATTGGTTTCTCATTATTCTTTAAGTTCTTTTGGCCATTGATTGGAAGCAAGTCTTTATCCTATACGAATTGGTTTATCCTTGTCCTTTACGTTCTTTTGGCCATTGATTGGAAGCAAGACTTAATCCATAATGAATTGGTTTCACTTTGTAAGTTATGTTTTTTTGGCCGTTGATTGGAAGCAAGTCTTAATCCTTAAGGAATTGGTTTCTCATTATTCTTTAAGTTCTTTTGGCCATTGGTGGGAAGCAAGTCTTTATCCTTTACGAATTGGTTTATCCTTGCCCTTTAAGTTCTTTTGGCCATTGATTGGAAGCAAGTCTTAATCCTTAAGGAATTGGTTTCTCATTATCCTTTAAGTTCTTTTGGCCATTGGTTGGAAGCAAGTCTGAACCCTTAAGGAATTGGTTTCTCAATATTCTTTTTGTTCTTTTGGGCATTCATTGGAAGCAAGTCTTAATCCATAATGAATTGGTTTCACTTTGTAAGTTATGTTCTTTTGGCCATTGATTGGAAGCAAGTCTTAATCCTTAAGGAATTGGTTTCTCATTATTCTTTAAGTTCTTTTGGCCATTGATTGGAATCTAGTCTTAATCCTCAAGGAATTGGTTTCTCATTGTCCTTTAAGTTCTTTTGGCCATTGATTGGAAGCAAAACTTAATCCATAATGAATTGGTTTCACTTTGTAAGTTATGTTCTTTTGGCCATTGATTGGAAGCAAGTCTTAATCCTTAAGGAATTGGTTTCTCATTGTTCTTTAAGTTCTTTTGGCCATTGATTGGAAGCAAGTCTTTATCCTTTATGAATTGGTTTATCCTTGTCCTTTAAGTTCTTTTGGCCATTCATTGGAAGCAAGACTTAATCCATAATGAATTGGTTTCACTTTGTAAGTTATGTTCTTTTGGCCATTGATTGGAAGCAAGTCTTAATCCTTAAGGAATTGGTTTCTCATTATTCTTTAAGTTCTTTTGGCCATTGATTGGAAGCAAGTATTTATCCTTTACGAATTGGTTTACCTTTGTCCTTTAAGTTCTTTTGGCGATTTATTGGAAGCAAGACTTAACCCATAATGAATTGGTTTCACTTTGAAAGTTATGTTCTTTTGGCCATTGATTGAAGCAAGTCTTAATCCTTAAGGAATTGGTTTCTCATTATTCTTTAAGTTCTTTTGGCCATTGATTGGAAGCAAGTCTTTATCCTTAATGAATTGGTTTCATTTGTCTTTAAGTTCTTTTGGCCATTGATTGGAAGCAA
>JAVHNO010000270.1:773305-800201 GCA_031439595.1 Pterocarpus santalinus | reverse complement strand
TTGCTTCCAATCAATGGCCAAAAGAACTTAAAGAATAACGAGAAACCAATTCCATTAAGGATTAAGACTTGCTTCCAATCAATGGCCAAAAGAACATAACTTACAAAGTGAAACCAATTCCTTAAGGATTAAGTCTTGCTTCCAATCAATGGCCAAAAGAACTTAAGGACAAGGATAAACCAATTCAGAACTTTAAGGATAAAGACTTGCTTTCCAATCAATGGCCAAAAAGAACTTAAAGAATAATGAGAAACCAATTCAGTTAAGGATTAAGACTTGCTTCAATCAATGGCAAAAAAGAACATAACTGACAAAGTGAACCAATTTCATTATGGATTAAGTCTTGCTTCCAATCAATGGCCAAAAGAACTTAAAGGACAAAGATAAACCAATTCATAAGGATTAAAGACTTGCTTCCAATCAATGGCCAAAAGAACTTAAAGAATAATGAGAAACCAATTCAGTTAAGGATTAAGACTTGCTTCCAATCAATGGCCAAAAGAACATAACTTACAAAGTGTAACCAATTCATTATGGATTAAGTCTTGCTTCCAATCAATGGCCAAAAGAACTTAAAGGACGAAAAGAAACCAATTCCTTAAGGGTTAAGACTTGATTCCAATCAATGGCAAAAAGAACTTAAGAATAATGAGAAACCAATTCCTTAAGGATTAAGACTTGCTTCCAATCAATGGCCAAAAGAACATAATACAAAGTGAAACCAATTCATTATGGATTAAGTCTTGCTTCCAATCAATGGCGCCAAGAACTTGAAGGACAAGGATAATCCAATTCGTAAAGGATAAAGACTTGCTTCCAATCAATGGCCAAAAGAACCTAAAGAATAATGAGAACCCAATTCCTTAAGGACTAAGACTTGCTTCAATCAATGGCCAAAAGAACATAACTTTACAAAGTGAAACCAATTCATTATGGATTAAGTCTTGCTTCCAATCAATGGCCAAAAGAACTTAAAGGACAAGGATAAACCAATTGTTAAGGATAAAGACTTGCTTCCAATCAATGGCCAAAAGAACTTAAGAATATAATATGAAACCAATTCCTTAAGGATTAAGACTTGCTTCAATCAATGGCCAAAAGAACATAACTTACAAAGTAAACCAATTCATTATGGATTAAGTCTTGCTTCCAATCAATGGCCAAAAGAACTTAAAGACAAGGATAAACCAATTCATAAAGGATAAAGACTTGCTTCCAATGATGGCCAAAAGAACTTAAAGAATAATGAAACCAATTCCTTAAGGATTAAGACTTGCTTCCAATCAATGGCCAAAAGAACATAAAGACAAAGTGAAACCAATTCATTATGGATTAAGTCTTGCTTCCAATCAATGGCCAAAAGAACTTAAAGGAACAAGGATAAACCAATTTGTAAAGGATAAAGACTTGCTTCCAATCAATGGCCAAAAGAACTTAAAGAATAATGAGAAACCAATTCATAAGGATTAAGACTTGCTTCCAATCAATGGCCAAAAGAACTTAAAGGACAAAGTGAAACCAATTCATTATGGATTAAGTCTTGCTTCAAATCAATGGCCAAAAAAGCTTAAAGGACAAGGATAAACCAATTCGTAAATTAAGGATAAAGACTTGCTTCCAATCAATGGCCAAAAGAACTTTAAGGAATAAGGATGAAACCAATTCCTTAAGGATTAAGACTTGCTTCAATCAATAAAGGACAAGGCCAAAAGAACTTCCAATCAACTTACAAAGTGAAACCAATTCATTATGGATTAAGTCTTGCTTCCAATCAATGGGCGAAAGAATTTAAAGGAAAGATAAACCAATTCGTTAAGGATAAAGACTTGCTTCCAATCAATGGCCAAAAGAACTTAAGGAGAAAATGATGAAACCAATTCATTAAGGATTAAGACTTGCTTCAATCAATGACCAAAAAAACATAACTTTCAAAGTGAAACCAATTCATTATGGATTAAGTCTTGCTTCCAATTAATGGCCAAAAGAACTTATAGGACAAGCATAAACCAATTCGTAAAGCATTAAGACTTGCTTCCAATTTATGGCCAAAAGAACTTAAGACAAAGAGAAACCAATTCATTAAGGATTAAGACTTGCTTCCAATCAATGGCCAAAAGAACTTAACTTACAAGGGATAAACCAATTCATTAAGGATTAAAGACTTGCTTCCAATCAATGGCCAAAAAGAACTTAAAGAATAAGGAGAAACCAATTCCTTAAGGATTAAGACTTGCTTCCAATCAATGGCCAAAAGAACATAACTTACAAAGTGAAACCAATTCATTATGGATTAAGTCTTGCTTCAATCAATGGCCAAAAGAACTTAAAGGACAAGGATAAACCAATTCATTAAGGATAAAGACTTGCTTCCAATCAATGGCCAAAAGAACTTAAAGAATAATGAGAAACCAATTCATAAGGATTAAGACTTGCTCCAATCAATGGCCAAAGAACATAACTTACAAAGTGAAACCAATTCATTATGGATTAAGTCTTGCTTCAATCAATGGCCAAAAGAACTTAAAGGACAAGGATAAACCAATTCATTAAGGATAAAGACTTGCTTCCAATCAATGGCCAAAGAACTTAAGAATAATGAGAAACCAATCCTTAAGGATTAAGACTTGCTTCAATCAATGGCCAAAAGAACATAACTTACAAAGTGAAACCAATTCATTATGGATTAAGTCTTGCTTCCAATGAATGGCCAAAAGAACTTAAAGGACAAGGATAAACCAATTCGTAAAGGATAAAGACTTGCTTGCAATCAATGGCCAAAAGAACTTAAAGAATAATGAGAAACCAATTCGTTAAGGATTAAGACTTGCTTCCAATCAATGGCCAAAAGAACATAACTTACAAAGTGAAGCCAATTCATTAAGGATTAAGACTTGCTTCCAATCAATGGCCAAAAGAACTTAAAGGACAAGGATAAACCATTCAGTAAGGATTAAGACTTGCTTTCAATCAATGGCCAAAAGAACTTAAAGAATAAAGAGAAACCAATTCCTTAAGTATTAAGAGTTGCTTCCAATCAATGGCCCAAAGAACTTAAGAAAAGTGAAACCAATTCATTAATGGATTAAGACTTGCTTCCAATCAATGGCCAAAAGAACTTAAAGGACAAGGATAAACCAATTCATTAAGGATTAAGACTTGCTTCCAATCAATGGCCAAAAGAACTTAAAGAACAATGAGAAACCAATTTTAAGGATTAAGACTTGCTTCCAATCAATGGCCAAAAAGAACTTAAGAATAATGAGAAACCAATTCATTAAGGATTAAGACTTGCTTCCAATCAATGGCCAAAAGAACATAAGAACAAAGTGAAACCAATTCATTATGGATTAAGACTTGCTTCCAATCAATGGCCAAAGAACTTAAAGGACAAGGATAAACCAATTCATAATGGATAAAGACTTGCTTCCAATCAATGGCCAAAAGAACTTAAAGAATAAGGATAAACCAATTCCTAAGGATTAAGACTTGCTTCCAATCAATGGCCAAAAAGAACATAACTTTACAAAGTGAAACCAATTCATTATGGATTAAGTCTTGCTTCCAATCAATGGCCAAAAGAACTTAAAGGACAAGGATAAACCAATTCAGAAGGATAAAGACTTGCTTCCAATCAATGGCCAAAAGAACTTAAAGAATAATGAGAAACCAATTCCTTAAGGATTAAGACTTGCTTCCAATCAATGGCCAAAAGAACATAACTTGCAAACCGAAACCAATTCATTATGGATTAAGTCCTGCTTCCAATCAATGGCCAAAAGAGCTTAAAGGACAAGGATAAACCAATTCAGAAGGATAAAGACTTGCTTCCAATCAATGGCCAAAGAACTTAAAGAATAATGAGAAACCAATTCCTTAAGGATTAAGACTTGCTTCCAATCAATGGCCAAAAGAACATAACTTACAAAGTGAAACCAATTCATTATGGATTAAGTCTTGCTTCCAATCAATGGCCAAAGAACTAAAAGGACAAGGATAAACCAATTCGTAAAGGATAAAGACTTGCTTCCAATCAATGGCCAAAAGAACTTAAAGAATAATGAGAAACCAATTCCTTAAGGATTAAGACTTGCTTCCAATCAATGGCCAAAGAACATAACTTACAAAGTGAAACCAATTCATTATGGATTAAGTCTTGCTTCCAATCAATGGCCAAAAGAACTTAAGGACAAGGATAAACCAATTCGTAAAGGTTAAAGACTTCCTACCAATCAATGGCCAAAAGAACTTAAAGAATAATGAGAAACCAATTCCTTAAGGATTAAGACTTGCTTCCAATCAATGGCCAAAAGAACATAACTTAGAAAGTGAAGCCAATTCATTATGGATTAAGTCTACCTTCCAATCAATGCCCAAAAGAACTTAAAGATGAAAAGGATAAACCAATTCATTAAGGATAAAGACTTGCTTCAAATCAATGGCCAAAAGAACTTAAAGAATAATGAGAAACCAATTCCTTAAGGATTAAGACTTGCTTCCAATCAATGGCCTACAGAACTTAAGAAAAGTGAAACCAATTCATTATGGATTAAGACTTGCTTCCAATCAATGGCCAAAAGAACTTAAAGGACAAGGATAAACCAATTCATTAAGGATAAAGACTTGCTTCCAATCAATGGCCAAAAGAACTTAAAGAATAATGATGAAACCAATTCCTTAAGGATTAAGACTTGCTTCCAATCAATGGCCAAAAGAACTTAAGAACAATGTGAAACCAATTCATTAAGGATTAAGACTTGCTTCCAATCAATGGCCAAAAGAACTTAAAGGACAAGGATGAAACCAATTCTTAAGGATTAAGACTTGCTTCCAATCAATGGCCAAAAGAACATAAGAACAAAGTGAAACCAATTCATTAGGATTAAGACTTGCTTCCAATCAATGGCCAAAAGAACTTAAAGGACAAGGATAAACCAATTCATTAAGGATTAAGACTTGCTTCCAATCAATGGCCAAAAGAACTTAAGAATAATGAGAAACCAATTCCTTAAGGATTAAGACTTGCTTCCAATCAATAGCCAAAAGAACATAACTTACAAAGTGAAACCAATTCATTATGTATTAAGCCTTGCTTCCAATCAATGGCCAAAAGAACTTAAAGGACAAGGATAAACCAATTCGTAAAGGATAAAGACTCGCTTCCAATGGCCAGGAGAACTTAAAGATAATGAGAAACCAATTCCTTAAGGGTTAAGAATTCCTTCCAATCAATGGCCAAAAGAACTTAAAGAAGAAAGAGAAACCAATTCCTTAAGGATTAAGTCTTGCTTCCAATAAATGGCCAAAAGAACTTAAAGGACAAGGATAAACCAATTCGTAACGGATAAAGACTTGATTCCAATCAATGGCCAAAAGAACTTAAAGAATAATGAGAAACGAATTCCTTAAGGATTAAGACTTGCTTCCAATAAATGGCCAAAAGAACATAACTTACAAAGTGAAACCAATTCATTATGGATTAAGTCTTGCTTCCAATCAATGGCCAAAAGAACTTAAAGGACAAGGATAAACTAATTCGTAAAGGATAAAGACTTGCTTCCAATGAATGGCTAAAAGAACTTAAAGAATAATGAGAAACCAATTCCTTAAGGGTTAAGACTTGCTTCCAATCAATGGCCAAAAGAACACAACTTACAAAGTGAAACCAATTCATTATGGATTAAGTCTTGCTTCCAACAAATGGCCAAAAGAACTTAAAGAATAATGAGAAACCAATTCCTTAAGGATTAAGACTTGCTTCCAATCAATGGCCAAAGGAACTTAAAGGACAAGGGTAAACCAATTCATTAAGGATTAAGACTTGCTTCCAATAAATGGCTAAATGAACTTAAAGCACAAGGATAAAACAACTCGGAAAGGATAAAGACTTGCTTCCAATCAATGGCCAAAAGAACTTAAAGAATAATGAGAAACCAATTCCTTAAGGATTAAGACTTGCTTCCAATCAATGACCAAAAGAACAGAACTTACAAAGTGAAACCAATTCATTATGGATTAAGTCTTGCTTCCAATCAATAGCCAAAAGAACTTAAAGGACAAGGATAAGCCAATTCGTAAAGGATAAAGACTCGCTTCCAATGATTGGCCAAAAGAACTTAAAGAATAATGAGAAACCAATTCCTTAAGGATTAAGACTTGCTTCCAATCAATGGCCAATGGAACTTAAGAACACAACTTACAAAGTGAAACCAATTCATTATGGATTAAGTCTTGCTTCCAATCAATGGCCAAAAGAACTTAAAAGGACAAATAAACCAATTCTTAAGGATAAAGACTTGCTTTCAATCAATGGCCAAAAGAACTTAAAGAATAATGAGAAACCAATTCCTTAAGGATTAAGACTTGCTTCCAATCAATGGCCAAAAGAACATAACTTACAAAGTGAAGCCAATTCATTATGGATTAATGGCCAAAAGAACTTGCAAGGATAAACCAATCAATAAAGACTTGCTTCCAATCAAAAGAACTTAAAGGACTTAAGGATGAGAAACCAATTCCTTAAGGATTAAGACTTGCTTCCAATCGATGGCCAAAAGAATTTGACAAACAAAGTGAAACCAATTCATTATGGATTACGTCTTGCGTCCAATAAATGGCCAAAAGAACTTAAAGGACAAGGATAAACCAATTCGTAAAGGATAAAGACTTGCTACCAATCAATGGCCAGAAGAACTTAAAGAATAATGAGAAACCAATTCCTTAAGGATTAAGACTTGCTTCCAATCAATGGCCAAAAGAACATAACTTACAAAGTGAAACCAATTCATTATGGATTAAGTCTTGCTTCCAATAAATGGCCAAAAGAACTTAAAGGACAAGGATAAACCAATTCATTAAGGATTAATACTTGCTTCCAATCAATGGCCAAAAGAACTTAAAGAATAATGAGAAACCAATTCCTTAAGGATTAAGACTTGCTTCCAATCAATGGCCAAAAGAACATAACTTACAAAGTGAAACCAATTCATTATGGATTAAGACTTGCTTCCAATCAATGGCCAAAAGAACTTAAAGGACAAGGATAATCCAATTCGTAAAGGATAAAGACTTGCTTCTAATCAATGGCCAAAAGAACTTAAAGAATAATGAGAAACCAATTCCTTAAGGATTAAGGCTTGCTTCCAATCAATGGCCAAAAGAACATAAAGGACAAGGATGAAACCAATTCATTAAGGATTAAGACTTGCTTCCAATCAATGGCCAAAAGAACTTAAAGAATAATGAGAAACCAATTCCTTAAGGATTAAGACTTGCTTCCAATCAATGGCCAAAAGAACTTAACTTACAAAGTGAAACCAATTCATTATGGCTTAAGTCTTGCTTCCAGTATATGGCCAAAAGAACTTAAAGGACAAGGATAAACCAATTCGTAAAGGATAAAGACTTGCTTCTAATCAATGGCCAAAAGAACTTAAAAGAATAATGAGAAACCAATTCCTTCAGGATTAAGACTTGCTTCCAATCAATGGCCAAAAGAACATAACTTAACAAGTTAAACCAATTCATTATGGATTAAGTCTTGCTTTCAAAAAATGGCCAAAAGAACTTAAAGGACAGGGATAAACCAATTCGTAAAGGATAAAGACTTGCTTCCAATCAATGGCCAAAAGAACTTAAAGAATAATGAGAAACCAATTCCTTAAGGATTAAGACTTGCTTCCAATCAATGGCCAAAAGAACATAACTTACAAAGTGAAACCAATTCATTATGGATTAAGTTTTGCGTCCAATCAATGGCCAAAAGAACTTAAAGGACAAGGATGAAACCAATTCATTAAGGATTAAGACTTGCTTCCAATCAATGGCCAAAAGAACTTAAAGAATAATGAGAAACCAATTCCTTAAGGATTAAGACTTGCTTCCAATCAATGGCCAAAAGAACATAACTTACAAAGTGAAACCAATTCATTATGGATTAAATCTTGCTTCCAATCAATGGCCAAAAGAACTTAAAGGACAAGGATAAACCAATTCATCAAGGATAAAGACTTGCTACCAATCAATGGCCAAAAGAACTTAAAGAATAATGAGAAACCAATTCCTTAAGGATTAAGACTTGCTTCAAATCAATGGCAAAAAGATCATAACTTACAAAGTGAAACCAATTCATTATGGATTAAGTCTTGCTTCCAATAAATGGCCAAAAGAACTTAAAGGACAAGGATAAACCAATTCATCAAGGATAAAGAGTTGCTTCCAACCAATGGCCAAAAGAACTAAAAGAATATTGAGAATCCAATTCCTTAAGGATTAAGACTTGCTTCCAATCAATGGCCAAAAGAACATAACATACAAAGTGAAACCAATTCATTATGTATTAAGTCCAATCAATGGCCAAAAGAACTTAAAGGACAACGATAAACCAATTCATAAAGGAAAAAGACTTGCTTCCAACCAATGGCCAAAAGAACTTAAAGAATAATGAGAATCCAATTCCTTAAGGATTAAGACTTGCTTCCAATCAATGGCCAAAAGAACATAACTTAAAGTGAAACCAATTCATTAAGGATTAAGACTTGCTTCCAATCAATGGCCAAAAGAACTTAAAGGACAAGGATGAAACCAATTCATTAAGGATTAAGACTTGCTTCCAATCAATGGCCAAAAGAACTTAAAGAATGAAGATAAACCAATTCCTTAAGGATTAAGACTTACTTTCAATCAATGGCCAAAATAACTTAACGAACAAAGCGAAACCAAATCGTTGTGGATTAATACTTGCTTTCAATGAATGGCCAAAAGAATTTAAAGAATAAAGAGAAACCAATTCCTTAAGGATTAAGACTTCCAATCCAATGGCCAAAAGAACTTAAAGGACAATGATAAACCAATTCATTAAGGATTAAGACTTGTTTCCAATCAATGGCCAAAAGAACTAAATCAATAATGAGAAACCAATTCATTAAGGATTAAGACTTGCTTCGAATCAATGGCCAGAAGAACTTAACTTACAAAGTGAAACCAATTCATTATGGATTAAGACTTGCTTCCAATCAATGGCCAAAAGAACTTAAAGGACAAGGATAAACCAATTCCTTAAGGATTAAGACTTGCTTCTAATCAATGGCCAAAAGAACGTAAAGAATAATGAGAAACCAATTCCTTAAGGATTAAGACTTGCTTCCAATCAATGGCCAAAAGAACTTAAAGAATAAAGTGAAACCAATTCATTACGGATTAAGACATGTTTCCAATCAATGGCCAAAAGAACTTAAAGGACAAGGATAAACCAATTCATTAAGGATTAAGACTTGGTTCCAATCAATGGCCAAAAGAACTTAAAGAATAATGAGAAACCAATTCCTTAAGGATTAAGACTTGCTTCCAATCAATGGCCAAAAGAACTGAAAGAAAAAAGAGAAAGTAATTCCCTATGGATTAAGACTTGCTTCCAATCAATGGGCAAAAGAACTTAAAGGACAAGGATAAACCAATTCGTAAAAGATAAAGACTTGCTACCAATCAATGGCCAGAAGAACTTAAAGAATAATGAGAAACCAATTCCTTAAGGATTAAGACTTGCTTCCAATCAATGGCCAAAAGAACATAACTTACAAAGTGAAACCAATTCATTATGGATTAAGTCTTGCTTCCAATCAATGGCCAAAAGAACTTAAAGGATAAGGATAAACCAATTCAAAGGATAAAGGCTTGCTTCCAATGAATGGCCAAAAGAACTTAAAGAATAATGAGAAACCAATTCCTTAAGGATTAAGACTTGCTTCCAATCAATGGCCAAAAGAACATAACTTACAAAGTGAAACCAATTCATTATGGTTTAACTCTTGCTTCCAATCAATGGCAAAAAGAAGTTAAAGGACAAGGATAAACCAATTCGTAAAGGATAAAGACTTGCTTCCAATCAATGGCCAAAAGAACTTAAAGAATAATGAGAAACCAATTCCTTAAGGATTAAGACTTGCTTCCAATCAATGGCCAAAAGAACTTAACTTACAAAGTGAAACCAATTCATTATGGATTAAGACTTGCTTCCAATCAATGGCCAAAAGAACTTAAAGGACAAGGATAAACCAATTCATTAAGGATAAAGACTTGCTTCTAATCAATGGCCAAAAGAACTTAAAGAATAATGAGAAACCAATTCCTTAAGGATTAAGACTTGCTTCCAATCAATGGCCAAAAGAACATAACTTACAAAGTGAAACCAATTCATTATGGATTAAGTCTTGCTTCCAATCAAAGGCCAAAGGCACTTAAAGGACAAGGATAAACCAATTCATTAAGGATAAAGACTTGCTTCCAATCAATGGCCAAAAGAACTTAAAGAATAATGAGAAACCAATTCTTAAGGATTAAGACTTGCTTCCAATCAATGGCCAAAAGAACATAACTTACAAAGTGAAACCAATTCATTATGGATTAAGTCTTGCTTCCAATCAATGGCCAAAAGAACTTAAAGGACAAGGATAAACCATTTCATAAAGGATGAAGACTTGCTTCCAATCAATGGCCAAAAGAACTTAAAGAATAATGAGAAACCAATTCCTTAAGGATTAAGACTTGCTTCCAATCAATGGCCAAAAGAACATAACTTACAAAGTGAAACCAATTCATTACGGATTAAGTCTTGCTTCTAATAAATGGCCAAAAGAACTTAAAGGACAAGGATGAACCAATTCGTCAAGGATAAAGACTTGCTTCCAATCAATGGCCGAAAGAACTTAAAGAATAATGAGAAACCAATTCCTTAAGGATTAAGACTTGCTTCCAATCAATGGCCAAAAGAACATAACTTACAAACTGAAACCAATTCATTATGGATTAAGTCTTGCTTCCAATCAATGGCCAAAAGAACTTAAAGGACAGGGATGAAACCAATTCATTAAGGATAAAGACTTGCTTCCAATCAATGGCCAAAAGAACTTAAAGAATAATGAGAAACCAATTCTTAAGGATTAAGACTTGCTTCCAATCAATGGCCAAAAGAACATAACTTACAAAGTGAAACCAATTCATTATGGATTAAGTCTTGCTTCCAATCAATGGCCAAAAGAACTTAAAGGACAAGGATAAACCAATTCATTAAGGATAAAGACTTGCTTCCAATCAATGGCCAAAAGAACTTAAAGAATAATGAGAAACCAATTCCTTAAGGATTAAGACTTGCTTCCAATCAATGGCCAAAAGAACATAACTTACAAAGTGAAACCAATTCATTATGGATTAAGTCTTGCTTCCAATCAATGGCCAAAAGAACTTAAAGGACAAGGATAAACCAATTCGTAAAGGATAAAGACTTGCTTCCAATCAATGGCCAAAAGAACTTAAAGAATAATGAGAAACCAATTCCTTAAGGATTAAGACTTGCTTCCAATCAATGGCCAAAAGAACATAACTTACAAAGTGAAACCAATTCATTATGGATTAAGACTTACTTCCAATCAATGGCCAACAGAACTTCAAGGACAAGGATAAACCAATTCGTAAAGGATTAAGACTTGCTTCCAATCAATGGCCAAAAGAACTTAAAGAATAATGAGAAACCAATTCCTTAAGGATTAAGACTTGCTTCCAATCAATGGCCAAAAGAACATAACTTACAAAGTGAAACCAATTCATTATGGATTAAGACTTGCTTCCAATCAATGGCCAAAAGAACTTAAAGGACAAGGATAAACCAATTCATTAAGGATAAAGACTTGCTTCCAATCAATGGCCAAAAGAACTTAAAGAATAATGAGAAACCAATTCCTTAAGGATTAAGACTTGCTTCCAATCAATAGCCAAAAGAACATAACTTACAAAGTGAAACCAATTCATTATGGATTAAGTCTTGCTTCCAATCAATGGCCAAAAGAACTTAAAGGACAAGGATAAACTAAATCATTAAGGATAAAGACTTGCTTCCAATCAATGGCCAAAAGAACTTAAAGAATAATGAGAAACCAATTCCTTAAGGATTAAGACTTGCTTCCAATCAATGGCCAAAAGAAGATAACTTACAAAGTGAAACCAATTCATTATGGATTAAGTCTTGCTTCCAATCAATGGCCAAAAGAACTTAAAGGACAAGGATAAACCAATTCATAAGGATAAAGACTTGCTTCCAATCAATGGCCAAAAGAACTTAAAGAATAATGAGAAACCAATTCCTTAAGGATTAAGACTTGCTTCCAATCAATGGCCAAAAGAACATAACTTACAAAGTGAAACCAATTCATTATGGATTAAGTCTTGCTTCCAATCCATGGCCAAAAGAACTTAAAGGACAAGGATAAACCAATTCAGTTAAGGATAAAGACTTGCTCGAATCAATGGCCAAAAGAACTTAAAGAATAATGAGAAACCAATTCCTTAAGGATTAAGACTTGCTTCCAATCAATGGCCAAAAGTAAATCACTTACAAAGTGAAACCAATTCATTATGGATTAAGTCTTGCTTCCAATCAATGGCCAAAAGAACTTAAAGGACAAGGATAAACCAATTCGTTAAGGATAAAGACTTGCTTCCAATCAATGGCCAAAAGAACTTAAAGAATAATGAGAAACCAATTCCTTAAGGATTAAGACTTGCTTCCAATCAATGGCCAAAAGAACAGAACTTACAAAGTGAAACCAATTCATTATGGATTAAGTCTTGCTTCCAATCAATTGCCAAAAGAACTTAAAGGACAAGGATAAACCAATTCGTAAAGGATAAAGACCTGCTTCCAATCAATGGCCAAAAGAACTTAAAGAATAATGAGAAACCAATTCCTTAAGGATTAAGACTTGCTTCCAATCAATGGCCAAAAGAACGTAACTTACAAAGTGAAGCCAATTCATTATGGATTAAGTCTTGCTTCCAATAAATGGCGAAAAGAACTTAAAGGACAAGGATAAACCAATTCAGTAAGGATTAAGACTTGATTCCAATCAATGGCCAAAAGAACTTAAAGAATAATGAGAAACGAATTCCTTAAGGATTAAGACTTGCTTCCAATAAATGGCCAAAAGAACATATCTTACAAAGTGAAACCAATTCATTAAGGATTAAGACTTGCTTCCAAGCAATGGCCAAAAGAACCTAAACAAAGATGAAACCAATTCATTAAGGATTAAGACTTGCTTCCAATCAATGGCCAAAAGAACTTAAAGAATAATGAGAAACCAATTCATTAAGGATTAAGACTTGCTTCCAATCAATGGCCAAAAAAGAACTTAAAGAAAGTGAAACCAATTCATTAAGGATTAAGACTTGCTTCCAATCAATGGCCAAAAGAACTTAACTTAAAGGACAAGGAAAAACCAATTCAGGATTAAGACTTGCTTCCAATCAATGGCCAAAAGAACTTAAAGAATAAAGAGAAACCAATTCATTAAGGATTAAGACTTGCTTCCAATCAATGGCCAAAAGAACTTAAAGGACAAAGCGAAACCAATTCATTAAGGATTAAGACTTGCTTCCAATCAATGGCCAAAAGAACATAAAGAACAATGAGAAACCAATTCCTTAAGGATTAAGACTTGCTTCCAATCAATGGCGAAAAGAACTTAAAGAACAATGAGAAACCAATTCATTATGGATTAAGTTTTGCTTCCAATCGCTAGCCAAAAGAACGTAACTTACAAAGTGAAACCAATTCATTATGGATTAAGTCTTGCTTCCAATCAATGGCCAAAAGAACTTAGAGAATAATGAGAAACCAATTCCTTAAGGATTAAGACTTGCTTCCAATCAATGGCCAAAAGAACATAACTTATAAAGTGAAACCAATACATTATGGGTTAAGACTTGCTTCCAATCAATGGCCAAAAGAACTTAAAGGACAAGGATGAAACCAATTCATTATGGATTAAGACTTGCTTCCGATCAATGGCCAAAAGAACTTAAAGAATAATGAGAAACCAATTCCTTAAGGATTAAGACTTGCTTCTAATCAATGGCCTAAAGAACATAACTTACAAAGTGAAACCAATTCATTGTGGATTAAGTCTTGCTTCCAATCATTGGCCAAAAGAACTTAAAGGAGGAGGATAAACCAATTCATTAAGGATAAAGACTTGCTTCCAATCAATGGCCAAAAGAACTTAAAGAATAATGAGAAACCAATTCCTTAAGGATTAAGACTTGCTTCCAATCAATGGCCAAAAGAACATAACTTACAAAGTGAAACCAATTCATTATGGATTAAGTCTTGCTTCCAATAAATGGCCAAAAGAACTTAAAGGACAAGGATAAACCAATTCATAAAGGATAAAGACTTGCTTCCAATCAATGGCCAAAAGAACTTAAAGAATAATGAGAAACCAATTCCTTAAGGATTAAGACTTGCTTCCAATCAATGGCCAAAAGAACATAACTTACAAAGTGAAACCAATTCATTATGGATTAAGTCTTGCTTCCAATAAATGGCCGAAAGAACTTAAAGGACAAGGAAAAACCAGTTCATAAAGCATAAAGACTTGCTTCCAATCAATGGCCAAAAGAACTTAAAGAATAATGAGAAACCAATTCCTTAAGGATTAAGACTTGCTTCCAATCAATGGCCAAAAGAACTTAACTTACAAAGAGAAGCCAATTCATTATGGATTAAGTCTTGCTTCCAATAAATGGCCACAAGAACATAAAGGACAAGGATAAACCAATTCGTAAAGGATAAAGAATTGCTTCCAATCAATGGCCAAAAGAACTTAAAGAATAATGATAAACCAATTCCTTAAGGATTAAGACTTGCTTCCAATCAATGGCCAAAAGAACTTAAAGAACAAAGTGAAACCAATTCCTTAACGATTAAGACTTGCGTCCAATCAATGGCCAACGGAACTTAAAGGACAAGGATAAACCAATTCATTAAGGATTAAGACTTGCTTCCGATCAATGGCCAAAAGAACTTAAAGAATAATGAGAAACCAATTCCTTAAGGATTAAGACTTGCTTCCAATCAATGGCCAAAAGAACATAACTTACAAAGTGAAACCAATTCATTATGGATTAAGTCTTGCTTCCAATCAATGGCCAAAAGAACTTAAAGGACAAGGATAAACCAATTCATTAAGGATAAAGACTTGCTACAAATCAATGGCCAAAAGAACTTAAAGAATAATGAGAAACCAATTCCTTAAGGATTAAGACTTGCTTCCAATCAATGGCCAAAAGAACATAACTTACAAAGTGAAACCAATTCATTATGGATTAAGTCTTGCTTCCAATAAATGGCCAAAAGAACTTAAGGACAAGATAAACCAATTCATTAAGGATAAAGACTTGCTTCCAACCGATAGCCAAAAGAACTTAAAGAATAATGAGAAACCAATTCTTAAGGATTAAGACTTGCTTCCAATCAGTGGCCAAAAGAACATAACTTGCAAAGTGAAGCCAATTCATTATGGATTAAGTCTTGCTTCCAAGAAATGGCCAAAAGAACTTAAAGGACAAGGATAAACCAATTCATAAAGGATAAAGACTTGCTTCCAATCAATGGCCAAAAGAACTTAAAGAATAATGAGAAACCAATTCCTTAAGGATTAAGGCTTGCTTCCAATGAATGGCCAAAAGAACATAACTTAGAAAGTGAAGCAAATTCATTATGGATTAAGACTTGCTTCCAATCAATGGCCAAAAGAACTTAAGGACAAGGATAAACCAATTCATTAAGGATAAAGACTTGCTTCCAATCAATGGCCAAAAGAACTTAAAGAATAATGAGAAACCAATTCATTAGGATTAAGACTTGCTTTCAATCAATGGCTAAAATAACTTAAAGAACAAAGAGAAACCAATTCATTATGGATTAAGTCTTGCTTCCAATAAATGGCCAAAAGAACTTAAAGGACAAGGATAAACCAATTCTTAAAGGATAAAGACTTGCTTCCAATCAATGGCCAAAAGAACTTAAAGAACAATGAGAAACCAATTCCTTAAGGATTAAAGACTTGCTTGCAATCAATGGCCAAAAGAACATAACTTACAAAGTGAAGCCAATTCATTATGGATTAAGTCTTACTTCCAATCAATCTCCAAAAGAACTTAAAGGGCAAGCATTAACCAATTCATAAAGGATTAAGACTTGCTTCCAATCAATGGCCAAAAGAACTTAAAGAACAATGAGAAACCAATTCTTAGGATTAAGACTTGCTTCCAATCAATGGCCAAAAGAACTTAAAGAACAAAGTGAAACCAATTCATTATGGATTAAGACTTGCTTCCAATCAATGGCCAAAAGAACTTAAAGACAAATGATAAACCAATTCATAAAGGATAAGACTTGCTTCCAATCAATGGCCAAAAGAACTTAAAGAACAATGAGAAACCAATTCCTTAAGGATTAAGACTTGCTTCCAATCAATGGCCAAAAGAACTTAACTTACAAAGTGAAACCAATTCATTATGGATTAAGACTTGCTTCCAATCAAAGGCCAAAAGAACTTAAAGGACAAAGGAAAACCAATTCATTAAGGATAAAGACTTGGTTCCAATCAATGGCCAAAAGAACTTAAAGAATAATGAGAAACCAATTCCTTAAGGATTAAGACTTGCTTCCAATCAATGGCCAAAAGAACATAACTTACAAAAGTGAAACCAATTCATTATGGATTAAGTCTTGCTTCCAATCAATGGCCAAAAGAACTTAAGGACAAGGATAAACCAATTCGTAAAGGATAAAGACTTGCTTCCAATCAACGACCAAAAGAACTTAAAGAATAATGAGAAACCAATTCCTTAAGGATTAAGACTTGCTTCCAATCAATGGCCAAAAGAACATAACTTACAAAGTGAAACCAATTCATTATGGATTAAGTCTTGCTTCCAATCAATGGCCAAAGGAACTTAAAGGGCAAGGATAAACCAATTTGTAATGGATAAAGACTTGCTTCCCACCAATGGCCAAAAGAACTTAAAGAATAATGAGAAACCAATTCCTTAAGGATTAAGACTTGCTTCCAATCAATGGCCAAAAGAACATAACTTACAAAGTGAAACCAATTCATTATGGATTAAGTCTTGCTTCCAACAAATGGCCAAAAGAACTTAAAAGACAAGGATAAACAAAATCGTAAAGGACAAAGACTTGCTTCCAATCAACGGCCAAAACAACTTAAAGAATAATGAGAAACCAATTCCTTAAGGATTAAGACTTGCTTCCAATCAATGGCCAAAAGAACATAACTTACAAAGTGAAACCAATTCATTATGGATTAACACTTGCTTCCAATGAACGGCCAAAAAGAACTTAAGGACAAGAATAAACCAAATCGTAAAGGATAAAGACTTGCTTCCAATCAATGGCCAAAAGAACTTAAAGAATAATGAGAAACCAATTCCTTAAGGATTAAGACTTGCTTCCAATCAATGGCCAAAAGAACATAACTTACAAAGTGAAACCAATTCATTATGGATTAAGACTTGCTTCCAATCAATGGCCAAAAGAACTTAAAGGACAAGGATAAACCAATTCATTAAGGATTAAGACTTGCTTCCAATCAATGGCCAAAAGAACTTAAAGAATAATGAGAAACCAATTCATTAAGGATTAAGACTTGCTTCCAATCAATGGCCAAAAGAACTTAACTTACAAAAGTGAGAAACCAATTCATTAAGGATTAAGACTTGCTTCCAATCAATGGCCAAAAGAACTTAAGGACAAGGATGAAACCAATTCATTAAGGATAAAGACTTGCTTCCAATCAATGGCCAAAAGAACTTAAAGAATAATGAGAAACCAATTCCTTAAGGATTAAGACTTGCTTCCAATCAATGGCCAAAAAAACATAACTTAAACAAAATGTGAAACCAATTCATTATGGATTAAGACTTGCTTCCAATCAATGGCCAAAAAGAACTTAAGGACAAGGATAAACCAATTCATTAAGGATTAAGACTTCCTTTCAATCAATGCCCAAAAGAACTTAAAGAACAAGGAGAAACCAATTCCTTAAGGATTAAGACTTGCTTCCAATCAATGGCCAAAAGAACATAACTTACAAAGTGAAGCCAATTCATTATGGATTAAGACTTGCTTCCAATCAATGGCCAAAGAACTTAAGGACAAGATAAACCAATTCATTAAGGATTAAGACTTGCTTCCAATCAATGGCCAAAAGAACTTAAAGAATAATGAGAAACCAATTCCTTAAGGATTAAGACTTGCTTCCAATCAATGGCCAAAAGAACATAACTTACAAAGTGAAGCCAATTCATTATGGATTAAGTCTTGCTTCCAATCAATGGCCAAAAGAACTTAAGGACAAGGATAAACCAATTCATTAAGCATTAAGACTTGCTTCCAATCAATGGCCAAAAGAACTTAAAGAATAATGAGAAACCAATTCCTTAAGGATTAAGACTTGCTTCCAATCAATGGCCAAAAGAACTTAACTTACAAAGTGAAACCAATTCATTAAGGATTAAGACTTGCTTCCAATCAATGGCCAAAAGAACTTAAGGACAAGGATAAACCAATTCATTAAGGATTAAGACTTGCTTCCAATCAATGGCCAAAAGAACATAAAGAACAATGAGAAACCAATTCCTTAAGGATTAAGACTTGCTTCCAATCAATGGCCAAAAGAACTTAACTTACAAAGTGAAACCAATTCATTATGGATTAAGACTTGCTTCCAATCAATGGCCAAAAGAACTTAAAGGGTGAAGAGAAACCAATTCATAAAGGATAAAGACTTACTTCCAATGAATGGCCAAAAGAACTTAAAGAATAATGAGAAACCAATTCCTTAAGGATTAAGACTTGCTTCAATCAATGGCCAAAAGAACTTAACTTACAAAGTGAAGCCAATTCATTATGGATTAAGACTTGCTTCCAATCAATGGCCAAAAGAACTTAAAGAATAATGAGAAACCAATTCCTCAAGAATTAACACTTGCTTCCGATCAATGGCCAAAAGAACTTAACTTACAAATGTGAAACCAATTCATTATGGATTAAGACTTGCTTCCAATCAATGGCCAAAACAACTTAAAGGACAAAGAGAAACCAATTCCTTAACGATTAAGACTTGCTTCCAATCAATGGCCAAAAGAACTTAAAGAATAATGAGAAACCAATTCCTTAAGGATTAAGACTTGCTTCCAATCAATGGCCAAAAGAACATAACTTACAAAGTGAAACCAATTCATTATGGATTAAGTCTTGCTTCCAATAAATGGCCAAAAGAACTTAAAGGACAAGGATAAACCAATTCGTAAAGGATAAAGACTTGCTTCCAATCAACGACCAAAAGAACTTAAAGAATAATGAGAAACCAATTCCTTAAGGATTAAGACTTGCTTCCAATCAATGGCCAAAAGAACATAACTTACAAAGTGAAACCAATTCATTATGGATTAAGTCTTGCTTCCAATCAATGGCCAAAAGAACTTAAAGGACAAGGATAAACCAATTCGTAAAGGATAAAGACTTGCTTCCAATGAATGGCCAAAAGAACTTAAAGAATAATGAGAAACCAATTCCTTAAGGATTAAGACTTGCTTCCAATCAATGGCCAAAAGAACATAACTTACAAAGTGAAACCAATTCATTGTGGATTAAGTCTTGCTTCCAATCAATGGCCAAAAGAACTTAAAGGACAAGGATAAACCAATTCGTAAAGGATAAAGACTTGCTTCCAATCAATGGCCAAAAGAACTTAAAGAATAATGAGAAACCAATTCCTTTAGGATTAAGAATTGCTTCCAATCAATGGCCAAAAGAACGTAACTTACAAAGTGAAACCAATTCATTATGGATTTAGTCTTACTTCCAATAAATGGCCGAATGAACTTAAAGGACAAGGAAAAACCAATTCATTAAGCATAAAGACTTGCTTCCAATCAATGGCCAAAAGAACTTAAAGAATAATGAGAAACCAATTCCTTAAGGATTAAGACTTGCTTCCAATCAATGGCCAAAAGAACATAACTTACAAAGTGAAACCAATTCATTATGGATTAAGCCTTGCTTCCAATCAATGGCCAAAAGAAGTTAAACGACAGGGATAAACCAATTCATAAAGGATAAAGACCTGCTTCCAATCAATGGCCAAAAGAACTTAAAGAAAAACAAGAAACCAATTCCTTAAGATTAAGACTTGCTTCCAATCAATGGCCAAAAGAACATAACTTACAAAGTGAAACCAATTCATTATGGATTAAGTCTTGCTTCCAATAAATGGCCAAAAGAACATAAAGGACAAGGATAAAACCAATTCGTAAAGGATAAAGACTTGCTTCCAATGAACGGCCAAAAGAACTTGAAGAATAATGAGAAACCAATTCCTAAGGATTAAGACTTGCTTCCAATCAATGGCCAAAAGAACATAAAGGACAAAGTGAAACCAATTCATTTAGGATTAAGTCTTGCTTCCAATCAATGGCCAAAAGAACTTAAAGGACAAGGATGAAACCAATTCATTAAGGATAAAGACTTGCTTCCAATCAATGGCCAAAAGAACTTAAGAATAATGAGAAACCAATTCTTAAGGATTAAGACTTGCTTCAATCAATGGCCAAAAGAACATAACTTACAAAGTGAAACCAATTCATTATGGATTAAGTCTTGCTTCCAATCTTTGGCCAAAAGAACTTAAAGGACAAAGGGAAACCAATTCCTTAAGGGTTAAGACTTGCTTCCAACCAATGGCCAAAAGAACTTAAAGAATAATGAGAAACCAATTCCTTAAGGATTAAGACTTGCTTCCAATCAATGGCCAAAAGAACATAACTTTCAAAGTGAAACCAATTCATTATGGATTAAGTCATGCTTCCAATCAATGGCCAAAAGAACTTAAAGGGCAAGGATAAACCAATTCGTAAAGGATAAAGACTTGTTTCCAATCAATGGCCAAAAGAACTTAAAGAATAATGAGAAACCAATTCCTTAAGTATTAAAGACTTGCTTCCAATCAATGGCCAAAAGAACATAACTGACAAAGTGAAACCAATTCATTATGGATTAAGTCTTACTTCCAATAAATGGCCAAAAGAACTTAAAGGACAAGGATAAACCCAATTCGTAAGGATAAAGACTTGCTTCCAATCAATGGCCAAAAGAACTTAAGAATAATGAGAAACCAATTCCTTAAGGTTTAAGACTTGCTTCGAATCAATGGCCAAAAGAACATCACTTACAAAGTGAAACCAATTCATTAGGGATTAGGTCTTGCTTCCAATCAATGGCCAAAAGAACCTAAAGGACAAGGATAAACCAATTCGTAAAGGATAAAGTCTTGCTTCCAATGAATGGCCAAAAGAACTTAAAAGATAATGACAAACCAATTCTTTAAAGATTAAGACTTGCTTCCAATCAATGGCCAAAAGAACATAACTTACAAAGTGAAACCAATTCATTATCGATTAAGTCTTGCTTCCAATCAATGGCCAAAAGAACTTAAAGGACAAGGATAAACCAATTCCTAAAGGATAAAGACTTGCTTCCAATGAATGGCCAAAAGAACTTAAAGAATAATGAGAAACCAATTCCTTAAGGATTAAGACTTGCTTCCAATCAATGGCCAAAAGAACTTGAACAACGAAGTGAAACCAATTCATTATGGATTAAGTCTTGCTTCCAATCAATGGCCAAAGAACTTAAAGGACAAGGATAAACCAATTCATTAAAGGATAAGACTTGCTTCAATCAATGGCCAAAAGAACTTAAAGAATAATGAGAAACCAATTCTTAAGGATTAAGACTTGCTTCCAATCAATGGCCAAAGAACATAACTTACAAAGTGAAACCAATTCATTATGGATTAAGTCTTGCTTCCAATCAATGGCCAAAGAACTTAAAGGACAAGGATAAACCAATTCATTAGGATTAAAGACTTGCTTCCAATCAATGGCCAAAAGAACTTAAAGAATAATGAGAAACCAATTCCTTAAGGATTAAGACTTGCTTCCAATCAATGGCCAAAAGAACATAACTTACAAAGTGAAACCAATTCATTATGGATTAAGTCTTGCTTCCAATCAATGGCCAAAGAACTAAAAGGACAAGGATAAACCAATTCTTAAGGATAAAGACTTGCTTCCAATCAATGGCCAAAGAACTTAAAGAATAATGAGAAACCAATTCCTTAAGGATCCAGACTGGCTCCCAATCAATGGCCAAAAGAACATAACTTACAAAGTGAAACCAATACATTATGGATTAAGTCTTGCTTCCAATCAATGGCCAAAAGAACTTAAACGGCAAGGAAACCAATTCCTTAAGGATTAAGACTTGCTTCCAATCAATGGCCAAAAGAACTTAACTTACAAAGTGAAACCAATTCATTAAGGATTAAGACTTGCTTCCAATCAATGGCCAAAAGAACTTAAAGGACAAGGATAAACCAATTCATTAAGGATTAAGACTTGCTTCCAATCAATGGCCAAAAGAACTTAAAGAACAAGGAAACCAATTCCTTAAGGATTAAGACTTGCTTCCAATCAATGGCCAAAAGAACTTAAAGAATAATGAGAAACCAATTCATTAAGGATTAAGACTTGCTTCCAATCAATGGCCAAAAGAACTTAACTTACAAGGAGTGAAACCAATTCATTAAGGATTAAGTCTTGCTTCCAATCAATGGCCAAAAAAGAACTTAAAGGACAAGGATAAACCAATTCATTAAGGATTAAGACTTGCTTCCAATCAATGGCCAAAAGAACTTAAGAACAATGAGAAACCAATTCATTAAGGATTAAGACTTGCTTCCAATCAATGGCCAAAAGAACTTAACTTACAAGTGAAACCAATTCATTAAGGATTAAGACTTGCTTCCAATCAATGGCCAAAAGAACTTAAAGGACAAGGATAAACCAATTCAAAGGATAAAGACTTGCTTCCAATCAATGGCCAAAAGAACTTAAAGAATAATGAGAAACCAATTCCTTAGGATTAAGACTTGCTTCCAATCAATGGCCAAAAGAACTTAACTTACAAAGATGAAACCAATTCATTATGGATTAAGACTTGCTTCCAATCAATGGCCAAAGAACTTAAGGACAAGGATAAACCAATTCATTAGGATAAAGACTTGCTTCAATCAATGGCCAAAAGAACTTAAAGAATAATGAAACCAATTCCTTAAGGATTAAGACTAGATTCCAATCAATGGCAAAAAGAACATAAAGGACAAAGTGAAACCAATTCATTATGGATTAAGTCTTGCTTCCAATCAATGGCCAAAAGAACTTAAAGGACAAGGATAAACCAATTCGTAAGGATAAAGACTTGCTTCCAATCAATGGCCAAAAGAACTTAAAGAATAATGAGAAACCAATTCCTTATGGATTAAGACTTGCGTCCAATCAATGGCCAGAAGAACATAACTTACAAAGTGAAACCAATTCATTATGGATTAAGTCTTGCTTCCAATCAATGGCCAAAAGAACTTAAAGGACAAGGATAAACCAATTCGTAAAGGATAAAGACTTGCTTCCAATCAATGGCCAAAAGAACTTAAAGAATAATAAGAAACCAATTCCTTAAGGATTAAGACTTGCTTCCAATCAATGGCCAAAAAAACATAACTTACAAAGTGAAGCCAATTCATTATGGATTAAGACTTGCTTCCAATCAGTGGCCAAAAGAACTTAAAGAACAATGATAAACCAATTCATTAAGGATTAAGACTTGCTTCCAATCAATGGCCAAAAGAACTTAAAGACAATGAGAAACCAATTCATTAAGGATTAAGACTTGCTTCCAATCAATGGCCAAAAGAACTTAAAGAACAAGGAGAAACCAATTCATTAAGGATAAGACTTGCTTCCAATCAATGGCCAAAAGAACTTAAAGGACAAAGATGAAACCAATTCATTAAGGATTAAGACTTGCTTCCAATCAATGGCCAAAAGAACTTAAAGGACAAGGAGAAACCAATTCATTAAGGATTAAGACTTGCTTCCAATCAATGGCCAAAAGAACTTAAAGAACAATGAGAAACCAATTCATTAAGGATTAAGACTTGCTTCCAATCAATGGCCAAAAGAACTTAAAGAACAATGAGAAACCAATTCATTAAGGATTAAGACTTGCTTCCAATCAATGGCCAAAAGAACTTAAAGGACAAAGATGAAACCAATTCATTAAGGATTAAGACTTGCTTCCAATCAATGGCCAAAAAGAACTTAAAGGACAATGAAACCAATTCATTAAGGATTAAGACTTGCTTCCAATCAATGGCCAAAAGAACTTAAAGAACAATGAGAAACCAATTCATTAAGGATTAAGACTTGCTTCCAATCAATGGCCAAAAGAACTTAAGGACAATGATGAAACCAATTCATTAAGGATTAAGACTTGCTTCCAATCAATGGCCAAAAGAACTTAAGAACAATGAAACCAATTCATAAGGATTAAGACTTGCTTCCAATCAATGGCCAAAAGAACTTAAAGAATAATGAGAAACCAATTCATTAAGGATTAAGACTTGCTTCAATCAATGGCCAAAAAGAACTTAAAGAATAATGAGAAACCAATTCTTAAGGATTAAGACTTGCTTCCAATCAATGGCCAAAGAACTTAAGGACAAAGTGAAACCAATTCATTAAGGATTAAGACTTGCTTCCAATCAATGGCCAAAAAGAACTTAAAGGACAAGGATAAACCAATTCATTAAGGATTAAGACTTGCTTCCAATCAATGGCCAAAAGAACTTAAAGACAAAGTGAAACCAATTCATTAAGGATTAAGACTTGCTTCCAATCAATGGCCAAAAGAACTTAAGGACAAAGTGAAACCAATTCATTATGGATTAAGACTTGCTTCCAATCAATGGCCAAAAGAACTTAAAGGACAATGAAACCAATTCATTAAGGATTAAAGACTTGCTTCCAACCAACGGCCAAAAGAACTTAAGAACAAAGAGAAACCAATTCCTTAAGGATTAAGACTTGCTTCCAATCAATGGCCAAAAGAACTTAAGGACAAAGATGAAACCAATTCATTAAGGATTAAGACTTGCTTCCAATCAATGGCCAAAAGAACTTAAGGACAAGGATAAACCAATTCATTAAGGATTAAGACTTGCTTCCAATCAATGGCCAAAAGAACTTAACTTACAAAGTGAAACCAATTCATTAAGGATTAAGACTTGCTTCCAATCAATGGCCAAAAGAACATAAAGGACAAGATGAAACCAATTCATAAAGGATAAGACTTGCTTCCAATCAATGGCCAAAAGAACTTAAAGAACAATGAGAAACCAATTCCTTAAGGATTAAGACTTGCTTCCAATCAATGGCCAAAAAGAACTTAACTTACAAAGTGAAACCAATTCATTATGGATTAAGACTTGCTTCCAATCAATGGCCAAAAGAACTTAAAGGACAAAGATAAACCAAATTCATTAAGGATTAAGACTTGCTTCCAATCAATGGCCAAAAGAACTTAAGAATAATGAGAAACCAATTCCTTAAGGATTAAGACTTGCTTCCAATCAATGGCCAAAAGAACTTAACTAAAGAGAAACCAATTCATTAAGGATTAAGACTTGCTTCCAATCAATGGCCAAAAGAACTTAAAGACAAGATAAACCAATTCATTAAGGATTAAGACTTGCTTCCAATCAATGGCCAAAAGAACTTAAAGAACAATGAGAAACCAATTCATTAGGATTAAGACTTGCTTCCAATCAATGGCCAAAGAACTTAACTTACAAAGTGAAACCAATTCATTAAGGATTAAGACTTGCTTCCAATCAATGGCCAAAAGAACTTAAAGACAAGGAAACCAATTCGTAAGGATTAAGACTTGCTTCCAATCAATGGCCAAAAGAACTTAAGAACAATGAGAAACCAATTCATTAAGGATTAAGACTTGCTTCCAATCAATGGCCAAAAGAACTTAACTTACAAAGTGAAACCAATTCATTATGGATTAAGACTTGCTTCCAATCAATGGCCAAAAGAACTTAAAGGACAAGGATAAACCAATTCTTAAGGATAAAGACTTGCTTCCAATCAATGGCCAAAAGACCTTAAAGAATAATGAGAAACCAATTCATTAAGGATTAAGACTTGCTTCCAATCAATGGCCAACAGAACATAACTTACAAAGTGAAACCAATTCATTATGGATTAAGACTTGCTTCAATCAATGGCCAAAGAACTTAAAGACAAGGATAAACCAATTCATTAAGGATAAGACTTTGCTTCCAATCAATGGCCAAAAGAACTTAAAGAATAATGAGAAACCAATTCCTTAAGGATTAAGACTTGCTTCCAATCAATGGCCAAAAGAACATAACTTACAACGTGAAACCAATTCATTATGGATTAAGACTTGCTTCAATCAATGGCCAAAAAGAACTTAAAAAGGACAAGGATAAACCAATTCAAGGATAAAGACTTGCTTCCAATCAATGGCCAAAAAAGAACTTAAGAATAATGAGAAACCAATTCCTTAAGGATTAAGACTTGCTTCCAATCAATGGCCAAAAGAACATAACTTACAAAAGTGAAACCAATTCATTATGGATTAAGACTTGCTTCCAATCAATGGCCAAAAAAGAACTTAAAGGACAATGATAAACCAATTCATTAAGGATAAGACTTGCTTCCCAATCAATGGCCAAAGAACTTAAAGAATAATGAAACCAATTCCTTAAGGATTAAGACTTGCTTCCAATCAATGGCCAAAAGAACATAACTTACAAAGTGAAACCAATTCATTATGGATTAAGACTTGCTTCCAATCAATGGCCAAAGAACTTAAGGACAATGATAAACCAATTCATAAAGGATAAGACTTGCTTCCAATCAATGGCCAAAAGAACTTAAGAATAATGAAACCAATTCATAAGGATTAAGACTTGCTTCCAATCAATGGCCAAAGAACTTAACTTACAAAGTGAAACCAATTCATTATGGATTAAGACTTGCTTCCAATCAATGGCCAAAAAGAACTTAAGGACAAGGATAAACCAATTCATTAAGGATTAAGACTTGCTTC
>JAVHNO010000270.1:747679-772805 GCA_031439595.1 Pterocarpus santalinus | reverse complement strand
GAACTTAAAGTACTAGGATAAACGAATTCGTAAAGGATAAAGACTTGCTTCCAATGAATGGCCAAAAGAACTTAAAGAATAATGAGAAACCAATTCCTTAAGGATTAAGACTTGCTTCCAATCAATGGCCAAAAGAACATAACTTACATTGTGAAACCAATTCATTGTGGATTAACACTTGCTTCCAATCAATGGCCAAAAGAACTTAAAGGGCAAGGATAAACCAATTCGTAAAGGATAAAGACTTGCTTCCAATCAATGGCCAAAAGAACTTAAAGAATAATGAGAAACCAATTCTAAGGATTAAGACTTGCTTCCAATCAATGGCCAAAAGAACATAACTTACAAAGTGAAACCAATTCATTATGGATTAAGTCTTGCTTCCAATCAATGGCCAAAAGAACTTAAAGGGCAAGGATAAACCAATTCATAAAGGATAAAGACTTGCTTCCAATGAATGGCCAAAAGAACTTAAAGAATAATGAGAAACCAATTCCTTAAGGATTAAGACTTGCTTCCAATCAATGGCCAAAAGAACATAACTTACAAAGTGAAACCAATTCATTATGGATTAAGTCTTGCTTCCAATCATTGGCCAAAAGAACTTAAAGGACAAGGATAAACCAATTCGTAAAGGATAAAGAGTTGCTTCCAATCAATGGCCAAAAGAACTTAAAGAATAATGAGAAACCAATTCCTTAAGGATTAAGACTTGCTTCCAATCAATGGCCAAAAGAACATAACTTACAAAGTGAAACCAATTCATTATGGATTAAGTCTTGCTTCCAATCAATGGCCAAAAGAACTTAAAGGACAAGGAAAAACCAATTCATTAAGCATAAAGACTTGCTTCCAATCAATGGCCAAAAGAACTTAAAGAATAATGAGAAACCAATTCCTTAAGGATTAAGACTTGCTTCCAATCAATGGCCAAAAGAACATAACTTACAAAGTGAAACCAATTCATTATGGATTAAGTCTTGCTTCCAATCAATGGCCAAAAGAACTTAAAGGACAAGGATAAACCAATTCGTAAAGGATAAAGACTTGCTTCCAATCAATGGCCAAAAGAACCTGAAGAATAATGAGAAACCAATTCCTTAGGGATTAAAACTTGCTTCCAATCAATGGCCAAAAAAACATAACTTACAAAGTGAAGCCAATTCGTTATGGATTAATTCATTGGCCAAAAGAATGGATTAAGTCTTGCTTCCAATCAATGGCCAAAAGAACTTAAAGGACAAGGATAAACCAATTCGTAAAGGATAAAGACTCGCTTCCAATGATTGGCCAAAAGAACTTAAAGAATAATGAGAAACCAATTCCTTAAGGATTAAGACTTGCTTCCAATCAATGGCCAAAAGAACATAACTTACAAAGTGAAACCAATTCATTATGGATTAAGTCTTGCTTCCAATCATTGGCCAAAAGAACTTAAAGGACAAGGATAAACCAATTCGTAAAGGATAAAGACTTGCTTCCAATCAATGGCCAAAAGAACTTAAAGAATAATGAGAAACCAATTCCTTAAGGATTAAGACTTGCTTCCAATCAATGGCCAAAAGAACATAACTTACAAAGTGAAACCAATTCATTATGGATTAAGTCTTGCTTCCAATCATTGGCCAAAAGAACTTAATGGACAAGGATGAAACCAATTCGTATTAAGGATAAAGACTTGCTTCCAATCAATGGCCAAAAGAACTTAAAGAATAATGAGAAACCAATTCCTTAAGGATTAAGACTTGCTTCCAATCAATGGCCAAAAGAACATAACTTACAAAGTGAAACCAATTCATTATGGATTAAGACTTGCTTTCAATCAATGGCCAAAAGAACTTAAAGGACAAGGATAAACCAATTCATTAAGGATAAAGACATGCTTCCAATCAATGGCCAAAAGAACTTAAAGAATAATGAGAAACCAATTCCTTAAGGATTAAGACTTGCTTCCAATCAATGGCCAAAAGAACATAACTTACAAAGTGAAACCAATTCATTATGGATTAAGTCTTGCTTCCAATCATTGGCCAAAAGAACATAAAGGACAAGGATAAAACCAATTCGTAAAGGATAAAGACTTGCTTCCAATGAACGGCCAAAAGAACTTGAAGAATAATGAGAAACCAATTCCTTAAGGATTAAGACTTGCTTCCAATCAATGGCCAAAAGAACATAACTTACAAAGTGAAACCAATTCATTATGGATTAAGTCTTGCTTCCAATAAATGGCCAAAAGAACTTAAAGGACAAGGATAAACCAATTCATAAGGATAAAGACTTGCTTCCAATCAATGGCCAAAAGAACTTAAAGAATAATGAGAAACCAATTCCTTAAGGATTAAGACTTGCTTCCAATCAATGGCCAAAAGAACATAACTTACAAAGTGAAACCAATTCATTATAGATTAACTCTTGCTTCCAATCAATGGCGAAAACAACTTAAAGGACAAGGATAAACGAATTCGTAAAGGATAAAGACTTGCTTCCAATGAATGGCCAAAAGAACTTAAAGAATAATGAGAAACCAATTCCTTAAGGATTAAGACTTGCTTCCAATCAATGGCCAAAAGAACATAACTTACAAAGTGAAACCAATTCATTATGGATTAAGTCTTGCTTCCAATAAATGGCCAAAAGAACTTAAAGGACAAGGATAAACCAATTCATAAAGGATAAAGACTTGCTTCCAATCAATGGCCAAAAGAACTTAAAGAATAATGAGAAACCAATTCCTTAAGGATTAAGACTTGCTTCCATTCAATGGCCAACAGAACATAACTTACAAAGTGAAACCATTATGGATTAATTCATTGGCCAAAAGAATGGATTAAGTCTTGCTTCCAATCAATGGCCAAAAGAACTTAAAGGACAAGGATAAACCAATTCAGTAAAGGATAAAGACTTGCTTCCAATCAATGGCCAAAAGAACTTAAAGAATAATGAGAAACCAATTCCTTAAGGATTAAGACTTGCTTCCAATCAATGGCCAAAAGAACATAACTTACAAAGTGAAACCAATTCATTATGGATTAACTCTTGCTTCCAATGAATGGCCAAAAGAACTTAAAGGACAAGGATAAACCAATTCGCAAAGGATAAACACTTGCTTCCAATCAATGGCCAAAAGAACTTAAAGAATAATGAGAAACCAATTCCTTAAGGATTAAGACTTGCTTCCAATCAATGGCCAAAAGAACATAACTTACAAAGTGAAACCAATTCATTATGGATTAAGTCTTGCTTCCAATCAATGGCCAAAAGAACTTAAAGGACAAGGATAAACCAATTCGTAAAGGATAAACACTTGCTTCCAATCAATGGCCAAAAGAACTTAAAGAATAATGAGAAACCAATTCCTTAAGGATTAAGACTTGCTTCCAATCAATGGCCAACAGAACATAACTTACAAAGTGAAACCAATTCATTATGGATTAAGTCTTGCCTCCAATCAATGGCCAAAAGATCTTAAAGGACAAGGATAAACCAATTCGTAAAGGATAAAGACTTGCTTTCAATCAATGGCCAAAAGAACTTAAAGAATAATGAGAAACCAATTCCTTAAGGATTAAGACTTGCTTCCAATCAATGGCCAAAAGAACATAACTTACAAAGTGAAACCAATTCATTATGGATTAAGTCTTGCTTCCAATCAATGGCCAAAAGAACTTAAAGGACAAGGATAAACCATTTCTTTAAGGATAAAGACTTGCTTCCAATCAATGGCCAAAAGAACTTAAAGAATAATGAGAAACCAATTCCTTAAGGATTAAGACTTGCTTCCAATCAATGGCCAAAAGAACATAACTTACAAAGTGAAACCAATTCATTATAAAGGACAAGGATTAAGACTTGCTTCCAATCAATGGCCAAAAGAACTTAAAGGACAAGGATAAACCAATTCTTAAGGATAAAGACTTGCTTCCAATCAATGGCCAAAAGAACTTAAAGAATAATGAGAAACCAATTCATTAAGGATTAAGACTTGCTTCCAATCAATGGCCAAAAGAACATAACTTACAAAGATGAAACCAATTCATTATGGATTAAGTCTTGCTTCCAATCAATGGCCAAAAGAACTTAAAGGACAAGGATAAACCAATTCAGTAAGGATAAAGACTTGCTACCAATCAATGGCCAAAAGAACTTAAAGAATAATGAGAAACCAATTCCTTAAGGATTAAGACTTGCTTCCAATCAATGGCCAAAAGAACATAACTTACAAAGTGAAACCAATTCATTATGGATTAAGTCTTGCTTCCAATCAATGGCCGAAAGAACTTAAAGGGCAAGGATAAACCAATTCCTTAAGGATAAAGGCTTGCTTCCAATCAATGGCCAAAAGAACTTAAAGAATAATGAGAAACCAATTCCTTAAGGATTAAGACTTGCTTCCAATCAATGGCCAAAAGAACATAACTTACAAAGTGAAACCAATTCATTATGGATTAAGTCTTGCTTCCAATCAATGGCCAAAAGAACTTAAAGGACAAGGATAAACTAATTCCTAAGGATAAAGACTTCCTTCCAATGAATGGCCAAAAGAACTTAAAGAATAATGAGAAACCAATCCCTTAAGGATTAAGACTTGCTTCCAATCAATGGCCAAAAGAACATAACTTACAAAGTGAAACCAATTCATTATGGATTAAGTCTTGCTTCCAATCATTGGCCAAAAGAACTTAAAGGACAAGGATAAACCAATTCAGTAAGGATAAAGACTTGCTTCCAATCAATGGCCAAAAGAACTTAAAGAACAATGAGAAACCAATTCCTTAAGGATTAAGACTTGCTTCCAATCAATGGCCAAAAGAACTTAAAGAACAAAGATGAAACCAATTCATTAAGGATTAAGACTTGCTTCCAATCAATGGCCAAAAGAACTTAAAGGACAAAGATGAAACCAATTCATTAAGGATTAAGACTTGCTTCCAATCAATGGCCAAAAGAACTTAAAGAACAAGGAGAAACCAATTCCTTATGGAATAAGACTTGCTTCCAATCAATGGCCAAAAGAACTTAACTTACAAAGTGAAACCAATTCATTATAGATTAACTCTTGCTTCCAATCAATGGCCAAAAGAACTTAAAGGACAAGGATAAACAAATTCGTAAAGGATAAAGACTTGCATCCAATCATTTGTCAAAAGAACTTAAAGAATAATGAGAAACCGATTCCTTAAGGATTAAGACTTGCTTCCAATCAATGCCCAAAAGAACATAACTTACAAAGTGAAACCAATTCATCATGGATTAAATCTTGCTTCCAATCAATGGCCAAAAGAACTTAAAGGACAAGGATAAACCAATTCATTAAGGATTAAAGACTTGCTTCCAATCAATGGCCAAAAGAACTTAAAGAATAATGAGAAACCAATTCCTTAAGGATTAAGACTTGCTTCCAATCAATGGCCAAAAGAACATAACTTACAACGTGAAAGCAATTCATTATGGATTAAGTCTTGCTTCCAATAAATGGCCAAAAGAACTTAAAGGACAAGGATAAACCAATTCGTAAAGGATAAAGACTTGCTTCCACTCAATGGCCAAAAGACCTTAAAGAATAATGAGAAACCAATTCCTTAAGGATTAAGACTTGCTTCCAATCAATGGCCAACAGAACATAACTTACAAAGTGAAACCAATTCATTATGGATTAACTCTTGCTTCCAATCAATGGCCAAAAGAACTTAAAGGGCAAGGATAAACCAATTCGTAAAGGATAAAGACTTGCTTCCAATGAATGGCCAAAAGAACTTAAAGAATAATGAGAAACCAATTCCTTAAGGATTAAGACTTGCTTCCAATCAATGGCCAAAAGAACATAACTTACAACGTGAAAGCAATTCATTATGGATTAAGTCTTGCTTCCAATAAATGGCCAAAAGAACTTAAAGGACAAGGATAAACCAATTCGAAAAGGATAAAGACTTGCTTCTAATCAATGGCCAAAAGAACTTAAAGAATAATGAGAAACCAATTCCTTAAGGATGAAGACTTGCTTCCAATCAATGGCCAAAAGAACATAACTTACAAAGTGAAACCAATTCATTATGGATTAAGTCTTGCTTCCAATCAATGGCCAAAAGAGCTTAAAGGACAAGGATAAACCAATTCGTAAAGGATGAAGACTTGCTTCCAATCAATGGCCAAAAGAACTTAAAGAATAATGAGAAACCAATTCCTTAAGGATTAAGACTTGCTTCCAATCAATGGCCAAAAGAACATAACTTACAAAGTGAAACCAATTCATTATGGATTAAGTCTTGCTTCCAATAAATGGCCAAAAGAACTTAAAGGACAAGGATAAACCAATTCGCAAAGGATAAAGGCTTGCTTCCAATCAATGGCCAAAAGAACTTAAAGAATAATGAGAAACCAATTCCTTAAGGATTAAGACTTGCTTCCAATCAATGGCCAAAAGAACATAACTTACAAAGTGAAACCAATTCATTATGGATTAAGTCTTGCTTCCAATCAATGGCCAAAACAACTTAAACCACAAGGATAAACCAATTCCTAAAGGATAAAGACTTGCTTCCAATGAATGGCCAAAAGAACTTAAAGAATAATGAGAAACCAATTCCTTAAGGATTAAGACTTGCTTCCAATCAATGGCCAAAAGAACATAACTTACAAAGTGAAACCAATTCATTATGGATTAAGTCTTGCTTCCAATAAATGGCCAAAAGAACTTAAAGGGCAAGGATAAACCAATTCGTTAAGGATAAAGACTTGCTTCCACTCAATGGCCAAAAGAACTTAAAGAATAATGAGAAACCAATTCCTTAAGGATTAAGACTTGCTTCCAATCAATGGCCAAAAGAACATAACTTACAAAGTGAAACCAATTCATTATGGATTAAGTCTTGCTTCCAATCAATGGCCAAAAGAACTTAAAGGACAAGGATAAACCATTTCGTAAAGGATAAAGACTTGCTTCCAATCAATGGCCAAAAGAACTTAAAGAATAATGAGAAACCAATTCCTTAAGGATTAAGACTTGCTTCCAATCAATGGCCAACAGAACATAACTTACAAAGTGAAACCAATTCATTATGGATTAAGTCTTGCTTCCAATCAATGGCCAAAAGAACTTAAAGGACAAGGATAAACCAATTCAGTAAGGATAAAGACTTGCTTCCAACCAATGGCCAAAAGAACTTAAAGGATAATGAGAAACCAATTCCTTAAGGATTAAGACTTGCTTCCAATCAATG
Organism: Pterocarpus santalinus; assembly: GCA_031439595.1. Taxonomy (NCBI): domain Eukaryota; kingdom Viridiplantae; phylum Streptophyta; class Magnoliopsida; order Fabales; family Fabaceae; genus Pterocarpus; species Pterocarpus santalinus. The sequence goes on along the minus strand of JAVHNO010000270.1, from coordinate 765,585 downwards.
GCCAAAAGAACATAACTTACAAAGTGAAACCAATTCATTATGGATTAAGTCTTGCTTCCAATCAATGGCGAAAAGAACTTAAAGGACAAGGATAAACCAATTCAGTAAGGATAAAGACTTGCTTCCAATCAATGGCCAAAAGAACTTAAAGAATAATGAGAAACTAATTCCTAAAGGATTAAGACTTGCTTCCAGTCAATGGCCACAGACATAACTTACAAAGTGAAACCAATTCATTATGGATTAAGTCTTGCTTCCAATCAATGGCCAAAAGAACTTAAAGGGCAAGGATAAACCAATTCGTAAAGGATAAAGACTTGCTTCCAATCAATGGCCAAAAGAACTTAAAGAATAATGAGAAACCAATTCCTTAAGGATTAAGACTTGCTTCCAATCAATGGCCAAAAGAACATAACTTACAAAGTGAAACCAATTCATTATGGATTAACTCTTGCTTACAATCAATGGCCAAAAGAACTTAAAGGGCAAGGATAAACCAATTCGCAAAGGATAACGACTTGCTTCCAATGAATGGCGAAAAGAATTTAAAGAATAATGAGAAACCAATTCCTTAAGGATTAAGACTTGCTTCCAATCAATGGCCAAAAGAACATAACTTACAAAGTGAAACCAATTCATTATGGATTAACTCTTGCTTCCAATCAATGGCCAAAAGAACTTGAAGGACAAGGATAAACCAATTCGTAAAGGATAAAGACTTGCTTCCAAACAATGGCCAAAAGAACTTAAAGAATAATGAGAAACCAATTCCTTAAGGATTAAGACTTGCTTCCAATCAATGGCCAAAAGAACATAACTTACAAAGTGAAACCAATTCATTATGGATTAAGTCTTGCTTCCAATCAATGGCCAAAAGAACTTAAAGGACAAGGATAACCGAATTTGTAAAGTATCAAGACTTGCTTCCAATCAATGGCCAAAAGAACTTAAAGAATAATGAGAAACCAATTCCTTAAGGATTAAGACTTGCTTCCAATCAATGGCCAAAAGAACATAACTTACAAAGTGAAACCAATTCATTATGGATTAAGTCTTGCTTCCAATCAATGGCCAAAAGAACTTAAAGGACAAGGATAAACCAATTCAAGGATAAAGACTTGCTTCCACTCAATGGCCAAAAGAACTTAAAGAATAATGAGAAACCAATTCATTAAGGATTAAGACTTGCTTCCAATCAATGGCCAAAAGAACATAACTTACAAAGTGAAACCAATTCATTATGGATGAAGTTTTGCTTCCAATCAATGGCCAAAAGAACTTAAAGGACAAGGATAAACCAATTCGTAAAGGATAAAGACTTGCTTCCAATCAATGGCCAAAAGAACTTAAAGAATAATGAGAAACCAATTCCTTAAGGATTAAGACTTGCTTCCAATCAATGGCCAAAAGAACATAACTTACAAAGTGAAACCGATTCATTATGGATTAAGTCTTGCTTCCAATCAATGGCCAAAAGAACTTAAAGGACAAGGATAAACCAATTCGTAAAGGATAAAGACTTGCTTCCAATCAATGGCCAAAAGAACTTAAAGAATAATGAGAAACCAATTCCTTAAGGATTAAGACATGCTTCCAATCAATGGCCAAAAGAACATAACTTACAAAGTGAAACGAATTCATTATGGATTAAGTCTTGCTTCCAATCAATGGCCAAAAGAACTTAAAGGACAAGGATAATCCAATTCATTAAGGATAAAGACTTGCTTCCAATCAATGGCCAAAAGAACTTAAAGAATAATGAGAAACCAATTCCTTAAGGATTAAGACTTGCTTCCAATCAATGGCCAAAAGAACATAACTTACAAAGTGAAACCAATTCATTATGGATTAAGTCTTGCTTCCAATCAATGGCCAAAAGAACTTAAAGGACAAGGATAAACCAATTCATTAAGGATAAAGACTTGCTTCCAATCAATGGCCAAAAGAACTTAAAGAATAATGAGAAACCAATTCCTTAAGGATTAAGACTTGCTTCCAATCAATGGCCAACAGAACATAACTTACAAAGTGAAACCAATTCATTATGGATTAAGTCTTGCTTCCAATCAATGGCCAAAAGAACTTAAAGGGCAAGGATAAACCAATTCAGTAAAGGATAAAGACTTGCTTCCAATCAATGGCCAAAAGAACTTAAAGAATAATGAGAAACCAATTCCTTAAGGATTAAGACTTGCTTCCAATCAATGGCCAAAAGAACATAACTTACAAAGTGAAACCAATTCATTATGGATTAAGTCTTGCTTCCAATCAATGGCCAAAGGAACTTAAAGGGCAAGGATAAACCAATTCTTAAGGATAAAGACTTGCTTCCAATCAATGGCCAAAAGAACTTAAAGAATAATGAGAAACCAATTCCTTAAGGATTAAGACTTGCTTCCAATCAATGGCCAAAAGAACATAACTTACAAAGTGAAACCAATTCATTATGGATTAAGTCTTGCTTCCAATCAATGGCCAAAGGAACTTAAAGGACAAGGATAAACCAATTCATAAAGGATAAAGACTTGCTACCAATCAATGGCCAAAAGAACTTAAAGAATAATGAGAAACCAATTCCTTAAGGATTAAGACTTGCTTCCAATCAATGGCCAAAAGAACATAACTTACAAAGTGAAACCAATTCATTATGGATTAAGTCTTGCTTCCAATTAATGGCCAAAAGAACTAAAAGGACAAGGATAAACCAATTCGTAAAGGTTAAAGACTTGCTTCCAATCAATGGCCAAAAAAAGTTAAAGAATAATGAGAAACCAATTCCTTACGGATCAAGACTTGCTTCCAATCAATGGCCAAAAGAACATAACTTACAAAGTGAAACCAATTCATTATGGATTAAGTCTTGCCTCCAATCAATGGCCAAAAGATCTTAAAGGACAAGGATAAACCAATTCGTAAAGGATAAAGACTTGCTTCCAATGATTGGCCAAAAGAACTTAAAGAATAATGAGAAACCAATTCCTTAAGGATTAAGACTTGCTTCCAATCAATGGCCAAAAGAACATAACTTACAAAGTGAAGCCAATTCATTATGGATTAAGTCTTGCTTCCAATTAATGGCCAAAAGAACTTAAAGGACAAGGATAAACCAATTCATTAAAGAATAATGGATTAAGACTTGCTTCCGATCAATGGCCAAAAGAACTTAAAGAATAATGAGAAACCAATTCCTTAAGGATTAAGACTTGCTTCCAATCAATGGCCAAAAGAACATAACTTACAAAGTGAAACCAATTCATTATGGATTAAGACTTGCTTCCAATCAATGGCCAACAGAACTTCAATGACAAGGATAAACCAATTCGTATAGGATAAAGACTTGCTTCCAATCAATGGCCAAAAGAACATAAAGAATAATGAGAAACCAATTAGTTAAGGATTAAGACTTGCTTCCAATCAATGGCCAAAAGAACATACCTTACAAAGTGAAACCAATTCATTATGGATTAAGTTTTGCTTCCAATCAATGGCCAAAAGAACTTAAAGGACAAGGATAAACCAATTCTTAAGGATTAAGACTTGCTTCCAATCAAAGACTGGCCAAAAGAACTTAAAGGACAAGGATAAACCAATTCATTAAGGATTAAGACTTGCTTCCAATCAATGGCCAAAAGAACTTAAAGAACAAAGTGAAACCAATTCATTAGGATTAAGACTTGCTTCCAATCAATGGCCAAAAGAACTTAACTTACAAAGATGAAACCAATTCATTATGGATTAAGCCTTGCTTCCAATCAATGGCCAAAAGAACTTAAAGAATAAGGATTAACCAATTCCTTAAGCATTAAGACTTGCTTCCAATCTGTGGCCAAAAGAACTTAAAGAATAAAGGGAAACCAATTCCTTAAGGATTAAGACTTGATTCCAATCAATGGCCAAAAGAACTTAAAGGACAAAGAGAAACCAATTCATTATGGATTAAGACTTGCTTCCAATCAATGGCCAAAAGAACTTAAAGAATAATGAGAAACCAATTCCTTAAGGATTAAGACTTGCTTCCAATCAACGGCCAAAAGAACTTAAAGAATAATGAGAAACCAATTCCTTAAGGATTAAGACTTGCTTCCAATCAATGGCCAAAAGAACTTAAAGGACAAGGATGAAACCAATTCATTAAGGATAAAGACTTGCTTCCAATCAATGGCCAAAAGAACTTAAAGGACAAGGATAAACCAATTCATAAGGATTAAGACTTGCTTCCAATCAATGGCCAAAAGAACTTAAAGAATAATGAGAAACCAATTCTTAAGGATTAAGACTTGCTTCCAATCAATGGCCAAAAGAACATAACTTACAAAGTGAAACCAATTCATTATAGATTAACTCTTGCTTCCAATGAATGGCCAAAAGAACTTAAAGGACAAGGATAAACCAATTCGTAAAGGATAAAGACTTGCTTCCAATCAACGGCCAAAAGAACTTAAAGAATAATGAGAAACCAATTCCTTAAGGATTAAGACTTGCTTCCAATCAATGGCCAAAAGAACATAACTTACAACGTGAAAGCAATTCATTATGGATTAAGTCTTGCTTCCAATAAATGGCCAAAAGAACTTAAAGGACAAGGATAAACCAATTCCTTGAGGATTAAGACTAGATTCCAATCAATGGCAAAAAGAACTTAAAGAATAATGAGAAACCAATTCATTAAGGATTAAGACTTGCTTCCAATCAATGGCCAAAAGAACTTAACTTACAAGGATGAAACCAATTCATTATGGATTAAGACTTGCTTCCAATCAATGGCCAAAAGAACTTAAAGAACAATGATAAACCAATTGTAAAAGGATAAAGACTTGCTACCAATCAATGGCCAGAAGAACTTAAAGAATAATGAGAAACCAATTCCTTAAGGATTAAGACTTGCTTCCAATCAATGGCCAAAAGAACATAACTTACAAAGTGAAACCAATTCATTATGGATTAAGACTTGCTTCCAATCAATGGCCAAAAGAACTTAAAGAACAATGATAAACCAATTCATTAAGGATTAAGACTTGCTTCCAATCAATGGCCAAAAGAACTTAAAGAACAATGAGAAACCAATTCATTAAGGATTAAGACTTGCTTCCAATCAATGGCCAAAAAGAACTTAACTTACAAAGATAAACCAATTCATTATGGATTAAGACTTGCTTCCAATCAATGGCCAAAAGAACTTAAAGAACAATGATAAACCAATTCATAAGGATTAAGCCTTGGTTCCAATCAATGGCCAAAAGAACTTAAAGAATAATGAGAAACCAATTCCTTAAGGATTAAGACTTGCTTCCAGTCAATGGCCCAAAGAACTTAAAGGGCAAGGATAAACCAATTCGTAAAGGATTAAGACTTGCTTCCAATCAATGGCCAAAAGAACTTAAAGAACAATGAGAAACCAATTCATTAAGGATTAAGACTTGCTTCCAATCAATGGCCAAAAGAACTAAAGAACAAAGAGAAACCAATTCATTAAGGATTAAGACTTGCTTCCAATCAATGGCCAAAAGAACTTAACTTACAAAGATGAAACCAATTCATTAAGGATTAAGACTTGCTTCCAATCAATGGCCAAAAGAACTTAAAGAACAATGAGAAACCAATTCATTAAGGATTATGACTTGCTACCAATGAATGGCCAAAAGAACTTAAAAGATAATGACAAACCAATTCTTTAAAGATTAAGACTTGCTTCCAATCAATGGCCAAAAGAACTTAAAGAACAAGGATAAACCAATTCAAGGATTAAGACTTGCTTCCAATCAATGGCCAAAAGAACTTAAAGAACAATGAGAAACCAATTCATTAAGGATTAAGACTTGCTTCCAATCAATGGCCAAAAGAACTTAAAGAATAAGGATGAAACCAATTCATTAAGGATTAAGACTTGCTTCCAATCAATGGCCAAAAGAACTTAAAGACAATGAGAAACCAATTCATTAAGGATTAAGACTTGCTTCCAATCAATGCCCCAAAGAACATAGCTTAGATTGTGAAACCAATTCATTATGGATTAAGACTTGCTTCCAATCAATGGCCAAAAGAACTTAAAGAACAAGGATAAACCAATTCATTAAGGATTAAGACTTGCTTCCAATCAATGGCCAAAAGAACTTAAAGAATAATGAGAAACCAATTCATTAAGGATTAAGACTTGCTTCCAATCAGTGGCCAAAAGAACTTAACTTACAAAGTGAAACCAATTCATTATGGATTAAGTCTTGCTTCCAATCAATGGCCAAAAGAACTTAAAGGACAAGGATAAACCAATTTCATAAGGATTAAGACTTGCTTCCAATCAGTGGCCCAAAGAACTTAAAGAATAATGAGAAACCAATTCCTAAGGATTAAGACTTGCTTCCAATCAATGGCCAAAAGAACTTAAAGAACAAAGATGAAACCAATTCATTATGGATTAAGACTTGCTTCCAATCAATGGCCAAAAGAACTTAAAGAACAAGGATAAACCAATTCAGAAGGATTAAGACTTGCTTCCAATCAATGGCCAAAAGAACTTAAAGAACAATGAGAAACCAATTCATTATGGATTAAGACTTGCTTCCAATCAATGGCCAAAAGAACTTAAAGATAAAGTGAAACCAATTCATTAAGGATTAAGACTTGCTTCCAATCAATGGCCAAAAGAACTTAAAGGACAAGGATAAACCAATTCATAAGGATTAAGAGTTGCTTCCAATCAATGGCCAAAAGAACTTAAAGAATAATGAGAAACCAATTCCTTAAGGATTAAGACTTGCTCCCAATCAATGGCCAAAAGAACTTAAAGGACAAAGAGAAACCAATTCATTAAGGATTAAGACTTGCTTCCAATCAATGGCCAAAAGAACTTAAAGAACAAGGATAAACCAATTCATTAAGGATTAAGACTTGCTTCCAATCAATGGCCAAAAGAACTTAAAGAACAATGAGAAACCAATTCATTAAGGATTAAGACTTGCTTCCAATCAATGGCCAAAAGAACTTAAAGAACAAGGATAAACCAATTCATTAAGGATTAAGACTTGCTTCCAATCAATGGCCAAAAGAACTTAAAGAACAATGAGAAACCAATTCATTAAGGATTAAGACTTGCTTCCAATCAATGGCCAAAAGAACTTAAAGAACAAGGATAAACCAATTCATTATGGATTAAGACTTGCTTCCACTCAACGGCCAAAAGAACTTAAAGAATAATGAGAAACCTATTCCTTAAGGATTAAGACTTGCTTCCAATCAATGGTCAACAGAACATAACTTACAAAGTGAAACCAATTCATTATGGATTAACTCTTGCTTCCAATCAATGGCCAAAAGAACTTAAAGGGCAAGGATAAACCAATTCGTAAAGGATTAAGACTTGCTTCCAATGAATGGCCAAAAGAACTTAAAGAATAATGAGAAACCAATTCCTTAAGGATTAAGACTTGCTTCCAATCAATGGCCAAAAGAACATAACTTACAAAGTGAAACCAATTCATTATAGATTAACTCTTGCTTCCAATGAATGGCCAAAAGAACTTAAAGGGCAAGGATAAACCAATTCGTAAAGGATAAAGACTTGCTTCCAATGAATGGCCAAAAGAACTTAAAGAATAATGAGAAACCAATTCCTTAAGGATTAAGACTTGCTTCCAATCAATGGCCAAAAGAACATAACTTACAAGTGAAAACCAATTCATTATGGATTAAGTCTTGCTTCCAAGAAATGGCCAAAAGAACTTAAAGGACAAGGATAAACCAATTCATAAAGGATAAAGACTTGCTACCAATCAATGGCCAAAAGAACTTAAAGAATAATGAGAAACCAATTCCTTGAGGATTAAGACTTGCTTCCAATCAATGGCCAAAAGAACTTAAAGAACAAAGAAACCAATTCATTATGGATTAAGACTTGCTTCCAATCAATGGCCAAAAGAACTTAAAGGACAAGGATAAACCAATTCATTATGGATTAAGACTTGCTTCCAATCAATGGCCAGAAGAACTTAAGGAATAATGAGAAACCAATTCCTTAAGGATTAAGACTTGCTTCCAATCAATGGCCAAAAGAACTTGAAAGTCAAACAGAAACCAATTCCTTATGGATTAAGACTTGCTTTCAATCAATGGCCAAAAGAACTTAAAGGACAATGCGAAACCAATTCCTTAAGGATTAAGACTTGCTTCCAATCAATGGCCAAAAGAATTTAGAGATTAAAGAGAAACCAATTCATTATGGATTAACTCTTGCTTCCAATCAATGGCCAAAAGAACTTAAAGAACAATGAGAAACCAATTCATTAAGGATTAAGACTTGCTTCCAATCAATGGCCAAAAGAACTTAAAGAATGAGAAACCAATTCATTAAGGATTAAGACTTGCTTCCAATCAATGGCCAAAAGAACTTAAAGAACAAGAGAAACCAATTCATTAAGGATTAAGACTTGCTTCCAATCAATGGCCAAAAGAACTTAAAGAACAAAGATGAAACCAATTCATTATGGATTAAGACTTGCTTCCAATCAATGGCCAAAAGAACTTAAAGAATAATGATAAACCAATTCTTAAGGATTAAGACTTGCTTCCAATCAATGGCCAAAAGAACTTAAAGAACAATGAGAAACCAATTCATTAAGGATTAAGACTTGCTTCCAATCAATGGCCAAAAGAACTTAAAGGACAAGGATAAACCAATTCATTATGGATTAAGACTTGCTTCCAATCAATGGCCAAAAGAACTTAAAGGACAAGAGAAACCAATTCATTAAGGATTAAGACTTGCTTCCAGTATATGGCCAAAAGAGCTTAAAGGACAAGGATAAACCAATTCCTTAAGTATTAAGACTTGCTTCCAATCTGTGGCCAAAAGAACTTAAAGAATAAAGTGAAACCAATTCATTATGGATTAAGTCTTGCTTCCAATAAATGGCCAAAAGAGCTTAACTTACAAAGATGAAACCAATTCATTATGGATAAACACTTGCTTCCAATCAATGGCGAAAAGAACGTAAAGGACAAGGATTAACCAATTCTTCAGGATTAAGACTTGCTTCCAATCAATGGCCAAAAGAACTTAAAGAACAATGAGAAACCAATTCCTTAAGGATTAAGGCTTGCTTCTAATCAATGGCCAAAAGAACATAACTTAGAAAGTGAAACCAATTCATTATGGATTAAGTTTTGCTTCCAATCAATGGCCAAAAGAACTTCAAGGACAAGGATAAACCAATTCGTAAAGGATAAAGAGTTGCTTACAATCAATGGCCAAAAGAACTGAAAGAATAATGAGAAACCAATTCCTTAAGGATTAAGACTTGCTTCCAATCAATGCCCAAAAGAACATAACTTACAAAGTGAAACCAATTCATTATGGATTAAGTCTTGCTTCCAATCAATGGGTAAAAGAACTTTAAGGACAAGGATAAACCAATTCGTAAAGGATAAAGACTTGCTTGCAATCAATGGCCAAAAGAACTTAAAGAATAATGAGAAACCAATTCCTTAAGGATTAAGACTTGCTTCCAATCAATGGCCAAAAGAACTTATCTTACAAAGTGAAACCAATTCATTACGGATTAAGCCTTGCTTCCAATCAATGGCCAAAAGAAGTTAATGGACAAGGATAAACCAATTCGTCAAGGATAAAGACTTGCTTCCAATGAATGGCCAAAAGAACTTAAAGAATAATGAGAAACCTATTCCTTAAGGATTAAGACTTGCTTCCAATCAATGGCCAAAAGAACATAACTTACAAAGTGAAACCAATTCATTATGGATTAAGTCTTGCTTCCAATAAATGGCCAAAAGAACTTAAAGGGCAAGGATAAACCAATTCCTAAAGAATCAAGACTGGCTTCCAACCAATGGCCACAGGAACATAAAGAATAATGAGAATCCAATTCTTTAACGATTAACACTTGCTTCCAATCAATGGCCAAAAGAACATAACTTACAAAGTGAAACCAATTCATTATGTATTAAGACTTGCTTCCAATCAATGGCCAAAAGGACTTAAAGAATAATGATAAACCAATTCTTAAGGATTAAGACTTGCTTCTAATCTATCGCCAAAAGTACTTAAAGAATAATGAGAAAGCAATTCCTTATGGATTAAGACTTGCTTCCAATCAATGGCCAAAAGAACTTAAAGGACAAAGATGAAACCAATTCATTATGGATTAAGACTTGCTTCCAATCAATGGCCAAAAGAACTTAAAGAACAAGGATAAACCAATTCAAAGGATTAAGACTTGCTTCCAATCAATGGCCAAAAGAACTTAAAGAATAATGAGAAACCAATTCCTTAAGGATTAAGACTTGCTTCCAATCAATGGCCAAAAGAACTTAAAGGACAAGGATAAACCAATTCGTAAAGGATAATGAGTCGCTTCCAACGAATGGCCAAAAGAACTTAAAGAATAAGGAGAAACCAGTTCCTTAAGGATTAAGACTTGCTTCCAATCAATGGCCAAAAGAACTTAAAGAATAATGAGAAACCAATTCCTTAAGGATTAAGACTTGCTTCCAATCAATGGCCAAAAGAACTTAACTTACAAAGTGAAAAACCAATTATGGATTAAGACTTGCTTCCAATAAATGGCTAAAAGAACTTAAAGGACAAGGATAAACCAACTCGTAAAGGATTAAGAGTTGCTTCCAATCAATGGCCAAAAGAACTTAAAGAATAAGGAGAAACCAATTCCTTAAGGATTAAGACTTGCTTCCAATCAATGACCAAAAAAACATAACTTACAAAGTGAAACCAATTCATTATGGATTAAGTCTTGCTTCCAATCAATGGCCAAAAGAACGTAAAGGACAAGGATAAACCAATTCGTAAAGGATAAAGACTTGCTTCCAATCAATGGCCAAAAGAACTTAAAGAATAATGAGAAACCAATTCCTTAAGGATTAAGACTTGCTTCCAATCAATGGCCAAAAGAACATAACTTACAAAGTGAAACCAATTCATTATGGATTAAGTCTTGCTTCCAATCAATGGCCAAAAGAACTTAAAGGACAAAGCGAAACCAATTCATTTAGGATTAAGACTTGCTTCCAACCAATGGCCAAAAGAACTTAAAGAATAATGAGAAACCAATTCTTTTAGGATTAAGACTTGCTTCCAATCAATGGCCAAAAGAACATAACTTACCAAGTGAAACCTATTCATTATGGATTAAGTCTTGCTTCCAATAAATGGCCAAAAGAACTTAAAGGACAAGGAGAAACCAATTCGTAAAGGATAAAGACTTGCTTCCAATCAATGGCCAAAAGAACTTAAAGAATAATGAGAAACCAATTCCTTAAGGATTAAGCCTTGCTTCCAATCAATGGCCAAAAGAACATAACTGACAAAGTGAAACCAATTCATTATGGATTAACACATGGTTCTAATCAATGACCAAAAGAACTTAAAGGACAAGGATAAACCAATTCAGAAGGATTAAGACTTGCTTCCAATCAATGGCCAAAAGAACATAAAGAATAATGAGAAACCAATTCATTATGCATTAAGTCTTGCATCCAATCAATGGCCAAAAGAACTTAAAGGACAAGGATAAACCAATGAAAGATAAAGACCTTCCAATTAAAGGCAAAAGAAATTAATGGAAACCAATTCTTAAATTAAGACTTGCTTCCAATCAATGGCCAAAAGAACATAACTTACAAAGTGAAACCAATTCATTATGGATTAAGTCTTGCTTCCAATCCAATGGCCAAAAGAACTTAAAGGACAAGGATAAACCAATTCAAAGGATAAAGACTTGCTTCCAATCAATGGCCAAAAGAACTTAAAGAATATTATGGAAACCAATTCCTTAAATTAGGACTTGCTTCCAATCAATGTCCAAAAGAACATAACTTACAAAGTGAAACCAATTCATTATGGATTAAGTCTTCCTTCCAATTAGTGGCCAAAAGAACTTAAAGGACAAGGATAAACCAATTCATTATGGATAAAGACTTGCTTCCAATCAATGGCCAAAAGAACTTAAAGAATAATGAGAAACCAATTCCTTAAGGATCAAGACTTGCTTCCAATCAATGGCCAAAAGAACATAACTTACAAAGTGAAACCAATTCATTATGGATTAAGTCTTGCTTCCAATCAATGGCCAAAAGAACTTAAAGGACAAGGATAAACCAATTCATTAAGGATAAAGACTTGCTTCCAATCAATGGCCAAAAGAACTTAAAGAATAATGAGAAACCAATTCCTTAAGGATTAAGACTTGCTTCCAATCAATGGCCAAAAGAACATAACTTACAAAGTGAAACCAATTCATTATGGATTAAGTCTTGCTTCCAATCAATGGCCAAAAGAACTTAAAGGACAAGGATAAACCAATTCATTAGGATAAAGACTTGCTTCCAATCAATGGCCAAAAGAACTTAAAGAATAATGAGAAACCAATTCCTTAAGGATTAAGACTTGCTTCCAATCAATGGCCAAAAGAACATAACTTACAAAGTGAAACCAATTCATTATGGATTAAGTCTTGCTTCCAATCAATGGCCAAAAGAACTTAAAGGACAAGGATAACCAATTCATAAAGGATAAAGACTTGCTTCCAATCAATGGCCAAAAGAACTTAAAGAATAATGAGAAACCAATTCCTTAAGGATTAAGACTTGCTTCCAATCAATGGCCAAAAGAACATAACTTACAAAGTGAAACCAATTCATTATGGATTAAGTCTTGCTTCCAATCAATGGCCAAAAGAACTTAAAGGACAAGGATAAACCAATTCATTAGGATAAAGACTTGCTTCCAATCAATGGCCAAAAGAACTTAAAGAATAATGAGAAACCAATTCTTAAGGATTAAGACTTGCTTCCAATCAATGGCCAAAAGAACATAACTTACAAAGTGAAACCAATTCATTATGGATTAAGTCTTGCTTCCAATCAATGGCCAAAAGAACTTAAAGGACAAGGATAAACCAATTCATTAGGATAAAGCCTTGCTTCCAATCAATGGCCAAAAGAACTTAAAGAATAATGAGAAACCAATTCCTTAAGGATTAAGACTTGCTTCCAATCAATGGCCAAAAGAACATAACTTACAAAGTGAAACCAATTCATTATGGATTAAGTCTTGCTTCCAATCAATGGCCAAAAGAACTTAAAGGACAAGGATAAACCAATTCGTAAAGGATAAAGACTTGCTTCCCGCCAATGGCCAAAAGAACTTAAAGAATAATGAGAAACCAATTCCTTAAGGATTAAGACTTGCTTCCAATCAATGGCCAAAAGAACATAACTTACAAAGTGAAACCAATTCATTATGGATTAAGTCTTGCTTCCAATCAATGGCCAAAAGAACTTAAAGGACAAGGATAAACCAATTCATTAAGGATAAAGACTTGCTTCCAATCAATGGCCGAAAGAACTTAAAGAATAATGAGAAACCAATTCCTTAAGGATTAAGACTTGCTTCCAATCAATGGCCAAAAGAACATAACTTACAAAGTGAAACCAATTCATTATGGATTACGTTTTGCTTCCAATCAATGGCCAAAAGAACTTCAAGGACAAGGATAAACCAATTCATTATGGATTAAGTCTTGCTTCCAATCAATGGCCAAAAGAACTTAAAGAATAATGAGAAACCAATTCCTTAAGGATTAAGACTTGCTTCCAATCAATGGCCAAAAGAACATAACTTACAATGAGAAACCAATTCATTATGGATTAAGTCTTCCTTCCAATCAATGGCCAAAAGAACTTAAAGGACAAAGAGAAACCAATTCATTATGGATAAAGACTTGCTTCCCATCAATGGCCAAAAGAACTTAAAGAATAATGAGAAACCAATTCCTAAAGGATTAAGACTTGCTTCCAATCAATGGCCAAAAGAACATAACTTACAATGTGAAACCAATTCATTATGGATTAAGTCTTGCTTCCAATCAATGGCAAAAAGAAGTTAAAGGACAAGGATAAACCAATTCATAAGGATAAAGCCTTGCTAGCAATCAATGGCCAGAACAACTTAAAGAATAATGAGAAAGCAATTCCTTAAGGATTAAGACTTGCTTCCAATCAATGGCCAAAAGAACATAACTTATAATGTGAAACCAATTCATTATGGATTAAGTCTTGCTTCCAATCAATGGCCAAAAGAACTTAAAGGACAAGGATAAACCAATTCATTATGGATAAAGACTTGCTTCCAATCAATGGCCAAAAGAACTTAAAGAATAATGAGAAACCAATTCCTTAAGGATTAAGACTTGCTTCCAATCAATGGCCAAAAGAACATAACTTACAAAGTGAAACCAATTCATTATGGATTAAGTCTTGCTTCCAATCAACGGCCAAAAGAACTTAAAGGACAAGGATAAACCAATTCCTTATGGATTAAGACTTGCTTCCAATCAATGGCCAAAAGAACTTAAAGAATAATGAGAAACCAATTCCTTAAGGATTAAGACTTGCTTCCAATCAATGGCCAAAAGAACATAACTTACAAAGTGAAACCAATTCATTATGGATTAAGTCTTGCATCCAATCAGTGGCCAAAAGAGCATAAAGGACAAAGAGAAACCAATTCATTATGGACAAAGACTTGCTTCCAATGAATGGCCAAAAGAACTTAAAGAATAATGAGAAACCAATTCCTTAAGGATTAAGACTTGCTTCCAATCAATGGCCAAAAGAACATAAAGAACAATGTGAAACCAATTCATTATGGATTAAGTCTTGCTTCCAATCAATGGCCAAAAGAACTTAAAGGACAAGGATAAACCAATTCATTATGGATAAAGACTTGCTTCCAATCAATGGCCAAAAGAACTTAAAGAATAATGAGAAACCAATTCCTTAAGGATTAAGACTTGCTGCCAATCAATGGCCAAAAGAACTTAACTTACAATGTGAAACCAATTCATTATGGATTAAGTCTTGCTTCCAATCAATGGCCAAAAGAACTTAAAGGACAAGGATAAACCAATTCATTATGGTTAAAGACTTGCTTCCAATCAATGGCCAAAAGAACTTAAAGAATAATGAGAAACCAATTCCTTAAGGATTAAGTCTTGCTTCCAATCAATGGCCAAAAGAACATAAAGAATAACGAGAAACTAATTCCTTATGGATTAAGTCTTGCTTCAAATCAATGGTCAAAAGAACTTAAAGGACAAGGATAAACCAATTCATTATGGATAAAGACTTGCTTCCAATCAATGGCCAAAACAACTTAAAGAATAATTAGAAACCAATTCCTTAGGGATTAAGACTTGCTTCCAATCAAAGGCCAAAAGAACTTAACTTATAATGAGAAACCAATTCATTATGGATTAAGTCTTGCTTCCAATCAATGGCCAAAAGAACCTAAATGACAACGATAAACCAATTCCTATAGGATTAAGACTTACTTCCAATCAATGGCCAAAAGAACTTAAAGAGTAATTAGAAGCCAGTTCCTTAAGGTTTAAGACATGCTTCCTATCAACGGCCAAAAGAACTTAACTTTCAAAGTGAAACCAATTCATTATGGATCAAGTCTTGCTTCCAATCAATGGCTAAAGGGACTTAAAGGACAAGGATAAACCAATTCATTATGGATAAAGACTTGCTACCAATCAATGGCCAAAAGAACTTAAAGAATAATGAGAAACCAATTCCTTAAGGATTAAGACTTGCTTCCAATCAATGGCCAAAAGAACATAACTTACAAAGTGAAACCAATTCATTATGCATTAACTCTTGCTTCCAATCAATGGCCAAAAGATCTTAAAGGACAAGGATAAACCAATTCATTATGGATTAAGTCTTGCTTCCAATTAATGGCCAAAAGAACTTAAAGAATAATAATAAA
Source organism: Pterocarpus santalinus (assembly GCA_031439595.1). Lineage (NCBI taxonomy): Eukaryota > Viridiplantae > Streptophyta > Magnoliopsida > Fabales > Fabaceae > Pterocarpus > Pterocarpus santalinus. The sequence goes on along the minus strand of JAVHNO010000270.1, from coordinate 749,783 downwards.
CCAATTCCTTAAGGATTAAGACTTGCTTCCAATGATTGGCCAAAAGAACTTAACTTACAACGAGAAAGCAATTCATTAAGGATTAAGTCTTGCTTCGAAAGAATGACCAAAAGAACTTAAAGGACAAAGTGAAACCAATTCATTATGGATTAAGTCTTGCTTCCAATCAATGGCCAAAAGACTTAAAGAATAAGGAGAAACCAATTCCTTAAGGATTAAGACTTGCTTCCAATCAATGGCCAAAAGAACCTAAAGAATAATGAGAAACCAATTCATTATGCATTAACTCTTGATTCCAAACAATGGTGAAAAGAGCTTAAAGGACAAGGATAAACCAATTCATTATGGATTAACTCTTGCTTCCAATCAATGGCCAAAAGAACTTAAAGAATAATGAGAAACCAATTCTTAAGGATTAAGACTTGCTTCCAATCAATGGCCAAAAGAACATAACTTACAAAGTGAAACCAATTCATTATGTACTAAGCCTTGCTTCCAATCAATGGCCAAAAGAAATTAAAGGACAAGGATAAACCAATTCATTATGGATAAAGACTTGCTTCCAATGAATGGCCACAAGAACTTAAAGAATAATGAGAAACAAATTCCTTAAGGATTAAGACTTGCTTCCAATCAATGGCCAAAAGAACATAACTTATAATGAGAAACCAATTCATTATGGATTAGGTCTTGCTCACAATCAATGGCCAGAGGAACTTAACTTACAAAGATGAAACCAATTCCTTAAGGACCAAGACTTGCTTCGAACCGACGGCCAAAAGAACTTAAAGAATAATAAGAAACCAATGCCTTGAGGATTAAGACTTGCTTCCAATCAATGGCCAAAAGAACATAACTTACAAAGTGAAACCAATTCATTATGTACTAAGACCTGCTTCCAATCAACGGCCAAAAGAAATTAAAGGACAAGGATAAACCAATTCCTAATGGATCAAGACTTGCTTCCACCCAATGGCTAAAAGAACTTAAAAAATAAGGAGAAACCAATTTCGTAAGGATTAAGACTTGCTTCCGATCAATGGCCGAAAGAACATAACTTAGAAAGTGAAACCAATTCATTATGCATTAAGTCTTGCTTCCAATCAATGGCCAAAAGAACTTAAAGGACAAGGATAATCCAATTCGTAAAGGATAAAGACTTGCTTCCGCTGAATGGCCAAAAGAACTTAAAGAATAATGAGAAACAAATTCCTTAACGATTCAGAGTTGCTTCCAATCAATGGCCAAAAAAACTTAAAGAATAATGTGAAACCAATGCCTTAAGGATTAAGTCTTGCTTCCAAACAATGGCCAAAAGAATTTAAAGGACAAGGATAAACCAATTCATTATGGATTAAGACTTGCTTCCAATCAATGGCCAAAAGAACTTAAAGAATAATGAGAAACCAATTCCTTAAGGATTAAGACCTGCTTCCAATCAATGGCCATAAAAACTTAAAGAATAATGACAATCCAATTCATTATGGATTAAGTTTTGCTTCCAATCAATGGCCAAAAGAACATAACTTACAAGGATAAACCAATTCGCAAAGGATAAAGACTTGCTTCCAATCAATGGCCAAAAGAACTTAAAGGATAAAGACTTGCTTCCAATGAATGGCCAAAAGAACTTAAAGAATAATGAGAAACCAATTCCTTAAGGATTAAGACTTGCTTCCAATCAATGGCCAAAAGAACATAACTTACAAAGTGAAACCAATTCATTATGGATTAAGTCTTGCTTCCAATCAATGGCCAAAAGAACTTAAAGGACAAGGATAAACCAATTCCAAAAGGATAAAGGGTTGCTTCCAATCAATGGCCAAAAGAACTTAAAGAATAATGAGAAACCAATTCCTTAAGGATTAAGGCTTGCTTCCAATCAATGGCCAAAAGAACATAACTTACAAAGTGAAACCAATTCATTATGGATTAAGTCTTGCTTCCAATAAATGGCCAAAAGAACTTAAAGGACAAGGATAAACCAATTCGTAAAGGATAAAGACTTGCTTTCAATCAATGGCCAAAAGAACTTAAAGAATAATGAGAAACCAATTCCTTAAGGATTAAGACTTGCTTCCAATCAATGGCCAAAAGAACATAA
>JAVHNO010000270.1:693478-747179 GCA_031439595.1 Pterocarpus santalinus | reverse complement strand
CTTCCAATCAATGGCCAAAAGAACATAACTTACAAAGTGAAACCAATTCATTATGGATTAAGTCTTGCTTCCAATCAATGGCCAAAAGAACTTAAAGGACAAGGATAAACCAATTCGTAAAGGATAAAGACTTGCTTCCAATCAATGGCCAAAAGAACTTAAAGAATAATGAGAAACCAATTCCTTAAGGATTAAGACTTGCTTCCAATCAATGGCCAAAAGAACATAACTTACAAAGTGAAACCAATTCATTATGGATTAAGTCTTGCTTCCAACAAATGGCCAAAAGAACTTAAAGGACAAGGATAAACTAATTCCTTAAGGGTTAAGACTTGCTTCCAACCAATGGCCAAAAGAACTTAAAGAATAATGAGAAACCAATTCCTTAAGGATTAAGACTTGCTTCCAATCAATGGCCAAAAGAACAAAACTTACAAAGTGAAACCAATTCATTATGGATTAAGTCTTGCTTCCAATCAATGGCCAAAAGAACTTAAAGGACAAGGATAAACCAATTCCTTAAGGATTAAGACTTGCTTCCAATCAATGGCCCAAAGAACTTAAAGGGCAAGGATAAACCAATTCATTAAGGATTAAGACTTGCTTCCAATCAATGGCCAAAAGAAACATAACTTACAATGAGAAACCAATTCATTAAGGATTAAGACTTGCTTCCAATCAATGGCCAAAAGAACTTAAAGAACAAGGATAAACCAATTCATTAAGGATTAAGACTTGCTTCCAATCAATGGCCAAAAGAACTCAAAGAACAATGAGAAACCAATTCCTTAAGGATTAAGACTTGCTTCCAATCAATGGCCAAAGGAACTTAAAGGACAAGGATAAACGAATTCGTAAAGGATAAAGATTTGCTTCCAATCAATGGCCAAAAGAACTTAAAGAACAAGGAGAAACCAATTCCTTGAGGATTAAGACTTGCTTCCAATTAATGGCCAAAAGAACTTAAGGAACAAAGTGAAAGCAATTCATTATGGATTAAATCTTGCTTCCAACCAATGGCCAAAAGAACTGAAACGACAAGGATAATACAATTCCTTAAGGATTAAGACTTGCTTCGAATCAATGGCCAAAAGTGATTAAAGAATAATGAAAAACCAATTCCTTAAGGATTAAGACTTGCTTCCAATCAATGGCCCAAAAGAACTTAACACAAAGTGAAACCAATTCATTATGGATTAAGTCTTGCTTCCAATCAATGGCCAAAAGAACTTAAAGGACAAGGATAAACCAATTCGTAAGGGATAAAGACTTGCTTCGAATCAATGGCCAAAAGTGCTTAAAGAATAATATAAAACCAATTCCTTAAGGATTAAGACTTGCTTCGAATCAATGGCCAAAAGAACCTAAGGAACAAAGTGAAAACAAATCATTATGGATTAAATCTTGCTTCCAATCAATGGCCAAAAGAACTGAAATGACAAGGATTAACCAATTCATTAAGGATAAAGACTTGCTTCCAATCAATGGCCAAAAGAACTTAAAGAATAATGAGAAACCAATTCCTTAAGGATTAAGACTTGCTTCCAATCAATGGCCAAAAGAACATAACTTACAAAGTGAAACCAATTCATTATGGATTAAGTCTTGCTTCCAATCAATGGCCAAAAGAACTTAAAGGACAAGGATAAACCAATTCGTAAAGGATAAAGACTTGCTTCCAATCAATGCCCAAAAGAACTTAAAGAATAATGAGAAACCAATTCCTTAAGGATTAAGACTTGCTTCCAATCAATGGCCAAAAGAACATAACTTACAAAGTGAAGCCAATTCATTATGGATTAAGTCTTGCTTCCAATCAATGGCCAAAAGAACTTAAAGGACAAGGATAAACCAATTCCTAAAGGTTAAAGACTTACTTCCAATCAATGGCCAAAAGAACTTAAAGAATAATGAGAAACCAATTCCTTAAGGATTAAGACTTGCTTCCAATCAATGGCCAAAAGAACATAACTTACAAAGTGAAACCAATTCATTAAGGATTAAGTCTTGCTTCCAATCAAAGGCCAAAGGAACTTAAAGGGCAAGTATAAACCAACTCATTGCGGATGAAGACTTGCTTCCAATCAATGGCCAAAAGAACTTAAAGAATAATGAGAAACCAATTCCTTAAGGATTAAGACTTGCTTCCAATCAATGGCCAAAAGAACATAACTTACAAAGTGAAACCAATTCATTATGGATTAAGTCTTGCTTCCAATCAATGGCCAAAAGAACTTAAAAGACAAGGATAAAACAATTCATTAAGGACTAAGACTTGCTTCCAACCCATGGCCAAAAGAACTTAAAGAATAATGAGAAACCAATTCCTTAAGGATTAATACTTGCTTCCAATTAATGGCCAAAAGAAGATAACTTAGAAAGTGAAACCAAATCTTTATGTCTTAAGCCTTGCGTCCAATCAATGGCGAAAAGAACTTAAAGGACAAGGGTAAACCAATTTGTAAAGGATAAAGACTTGCTTCCAACCAATGGCCAAAAGAACTTAAAGAATAACGAGAACCAATTCCGTAGGGGTTAAGACTTGCTTCCAATCAATGGTCAAAAGGACTTAACTTACAAAGTGAAACTAATTCATTATGGATTAAGCCTTGCTTCCAATCAATGGCCAAAAGAACTTAAAGGACAAGGATAAACCAATTCGTAAAGGATAAAGAGTCGCTTCCAACGAATGGCCAAAAGAACTAAAAGAATAAGGAGAAACCAGTTCCTTAAGGATTAAGACTTGCTTCCAATCAATGGCCAAAAGAACTTAAAGAATAATGAGAAACCAATTCCTTAAGGATTAAGACTTGCTTCCAATCAATGGCCAAAAGAACATAACTTACAAGGTGAAACCAATTCATTATGGACTAAGACCTACTTCCAAACAAATGCCAAAAGAACTTAAAGGACAAGGATAAACCAACTCGTAAAGGATTAAGAGTTGCTTCCAATCAATGGCCAAAAGAACTTAAAGAATAATGAGAAACCAATTCCTTAAGGATTAAGACTTGCTTCCAATCAATGGCCAAAAGAACATAAAGGACAAAGAGAAACCAATTCATTATGGATTAAGTCTTGCTTCCAATCAATGGCCAAAAGAACTTAAAGGGCAAGGATAAACCAAATCATAAAGGACAAAGACTTGCTTCCAATCAATGGCCAAAAGAACTTAAAGAATAATGAGAAACCAATTCCTTAAGGATTAAGACTTGCTTCCAATCAATGGCCAAAAAAACATAACTTACAAAGTGAAACCAATTCATTATGGATTAAGTCTTGCTTCCAATCAATGGCCAAAAGAACGTAAAGGACAAGGATAAACCAATTCGTAAAGGATAAAGACTTGCTTCCAATCAATGGCCAAAAGAACTTAAAGAATAATGAGAAACCAATTCCTTAAGGATTAAGACTTGCTTCCAATCAATGGCCAAAAGAACATAACTTACAAAGTGAAACCAATTCATTATGGATTAAGTCTTGCTTCCAATCAATGGCCAAAACTACTTAAAGGACAAGGATAAACCAATTCGAAAAGTATAAAGACTTGCTTCTAATCAATGGCCAAAAGAACTTAAAGAATAATGAGAAACCAATTCTTAAGGATTAAGACTTGCTTCCAATCAATGGCCAAAAGAACATAAAGAACAAAGTGAAACCAATTCATTATGGATTAAGTCTTGCTTCCAATCAATGGCCAAAAGAACTTAAAGGACAAGGATGAAACCAATTCATTAAGGATTAAGACTTGCTTCCAATCAATGGCCAAAAGAACTTAAAGAATAATGAGAACCCAATTCCTTAAGGATTCAGACTTGCTTCCAATCAATGGCCAAAAGAACAAAAGATACAAAGTGAAACCAATGCATTATGGATTAAGTCTTGGTTCCAATAATTGGCCAAAAGAAGTTAAAGGACAAGGATAAAGCAATTCATTAAGGATTAAGACTCGCTTCCAATGAATGGCCAAAAGAACTTAAAGAATAATGAGAAACCAATTCCTTAAGGTGAAGACTTGCTTCCAATCAATGGCCAAAAGAACTTAAAGAATTAGGAGAAACCAATTCCTTAAGGATTAAGACTTGCTTCCAATCAATGGTCAAAAGAACTTAAAGGACAAAGAGAAACCAAGTCATTATGGATTAAATCTTGCTTCCAATAAATGCCCAAAAGAACATAAAAGACAAGGATAAACCAATTCCTTAAGGATTAAGACTTGCTTCCAATCAATGGCCAAAAGAACTTAAAGAATAATGAGAAACCAATTCCTTAAGGATTAAGACTTGCTTCCAATCAATGGCCAAAAGAACATAAAGGACAAAGAGAAACCAATTCATTATGGACTAAGGCTTGCTTCCAATCAATGGCCAAAAGAACTTAAAGGACAAGGATAAACCAATTCATTAAGGATTAAGACTTGCTTCCAATCAATGGCCAAAAGAACTTAAAGAATAATGAGAAACCAATTCCTTAAGGATTAAGACTTGCTTCCAATCAATGGCCAAAAGAACATAACTTACAAAGTGAAACCAATTCATTATGGATTAAGCCTTGCTTCCAATCAATGGCCAAAAGAACTTAAAAGACAAGGATAAACCAATTCGTAAAGGATAAAGACTTGCTTCCAATGAATGGCCAAAAGAACTTAAAGAATAATGAGAAACCAATTCCTTAAGGATTAAGACTTGCTTCCAATCAATGGCCAAAAGAACATAACTTACAAAGTGAAACCAATTCATTATAGATTAACACTTGCTTCCAATGAATGGCCAAAAGAACTTAAAGGGCAAGGATAAACCAATTCGTAAAGGATTAAGACTTGCATCCAATCATTTGTCAAAAGAACTTAAAGAATAATGAGAAACCGATTCCTTAAGGATTAAGACTTGCTTCCAATCAATGGCCAAAAGAACATAACTTACAAAGTGAAACCAATTCCATAAGGAATAAGACTTGCTTTCAATCAATGGCTAAAAGAACTTAAAGAACAAGGATAAACCAATTCGTAAAGGATAAAGACTTGCTTCCACTCAATGGCCAAAAGACCTTAAAGAATAATGAGAAACCAATTCCTTAAGGATTAAGACTTGCTTCCAATCAACGGCCAAAAGAATTTAAAGATTAAAGTGAAACCAATTCATTAAGGATTAAGACTTGCTTCCAATCAATGGCCAAAAGAACTTAAGGACAAGGATGAAACCAATTCATTAAGGATTAAGACTTGCTTCCAATCAATGGCCAAAAGAACTTAAAGAATGAAAAACCAATTCCTTAAGGATTAAGACTTGCTTCCAATCAATGGCCAAAGAACTTAACTTACAAAGAGAAACCAATTCCTTAAGTATTACGACTTGCTTCCAATCAGTGGCCAAAAGAACTTAAAGGACAAAGTGAAACCAATTCGTTAAGGATTAAGACATGGTTCCAATCAATGCCCAAAATAACATAAAGGACAAGGATAAACCAATTCATTAAGGATAAAGACTTGCTTCCAATCAATGGCCAAAAGAACTTAAAGAACAATGAGAAACCAATTCATTAAGGATTAAGACTTGCTTCCAATCAATGGCCAAAAGAACTTAAAGGACAAGGATGAAACCAATTCATTAAGGATTAAGACTTGCTTCCAATCAATGGCCAAAAGAACTTAAAGGACAAGGATAAACCAATTCATTAAGGATTAAGACTTGCTTCCAATCAATGGCCAAAAGAACTTAAAGAACAATGAGAAACCAATTCATTAAGGATTAAGACTTGCTTCCAATCAATGGCCAAAAGAACTTAAAGGACAAGGATAAACCAATTCATTAAGGATTAAGACTTGCTTCCAATCAATGGCCAAAAGAACTTAAAGGACAAGGATAAACCAATTCATTAAGGATTAAGACTTGCTTCCAATCAATGGCCAAAAGAACTTAAAGAATAATGAGAAACCAATTCATTAAGGATTAAGACTTGCTTCCAATCAATGGCCAAAAGAACTTAACTTACAAAGTGAAACCAATTCATTATGGATTAAGACTTGCTTCCAATCAATGGCCAAAAGAACTTAAAGGACAAGGATAAACCAATTCATTAAGGATTAAGACTTGCTTCCAATCAATGGCCAAAAGAACTTAAAGAACAATGAGAAACCAATTCTTAAGGATTAAGACTTGCTTCCAATCAATGGCCAAAAGAACTTAAAGAACAATGAGAAACCAATTCATTATGGATTAAGACTTGCTTCCAATCAATGGCCAAAAGAACTTAAAGGACAAGGATAAACCAATTCATTAAGGATTAAGACTTGCTTCCAATCAATGGCCAAAAGAACTTAAAGAACAAGGAGAAACCAATTCTTAAGGATTAAGACTTGCTTCCAATCAATGGCCAAAAGAACTTAAAGAACAAAGTGAAACCAATTCATTAAGGATTAAGACTTGCTTCCAATCAATGGCCAAAAGAACTTAACTTACAAGGATGAAACCAATTCATTATGGATTAAGTCTTGCTTCCAATCAATGGCCAAAAGAACTTAAAGGACAATGATAAACCAATTCCTTAAGGATTAAGACTTGCTTCCAATCAATGGCCAAAAGAACTTAAAGAACAATGAGAAACCAATTCATTAAGGATTAAGACTTGCTTCCAATCAATGGCCAAAAGAACATAACTTACAAAGATAAACCAATTCATTAAGGATTAAGACTTGCTTCCAATAAATGGCCAAAAGAACTTAAAGGACAAGGATAAACCAATTCCTTAAGGATTAAGACTTGCTTCCAATCAATGGCCCAAAGAACTTAAAGAATAATGAGAAACCAATTCATTAAGGATTAAGACTTGCTTCCAATCAATGGCCAAAAGAACTTATAACTTACAAAGATGAAACCAATTCATTATGGATTAAGACTTGCTTCCAATCAATGGCCAAAAGAACTTAAAGGACAAGGATAAACCAATTCGTAAGGATTAAGACTTGCTTCCAATCAATGGCCAAAAGAACTTAAAGAATAATGAGAAACCAATTCCTTAAGGATTAAGACTTGCTTCCAATCAATGGCCAACAGAACATAACTTACAAAGTGAAACCAATTCATTATGGATTAACTCTTGCTTCCAATCAATGGCCAAAAGAACTTAAAGGGCAAGGATAAACCAATTCATAAAGGATAAAGTCTTGCTTCCAATGAATGGCCAAAAGAACTTAAAGAATAATGTGAAACCAATTCATTAAGGATTAAGACTTGCTGCTCCAATCAATGGCCAAAAGAACATAACTTACAAAGTGAAACCAATTCATTATGGATTAAGTCTTGCTTCCAATAAATGGCCAAAAGAACTTAAAGGACAAGGATAAACCAATTCATTAAGGATAAAGACTTGCTTCCAATCAATGGCCAAAAGAACTTAAAGAATAATGAGAAACCAATTCTTAAGGATTAAGACTTGCTTCCAATCAATGGCCAAAAGAACTTAACTTACAAAGTGAAACCAATTCATTATGGATTAAGACTTGCTTCCAATCAATGGCCAAAAGAACTTAAAGGACAAGGATAAACCAATTCATAAGGATAAAGACTTGCTTCCAATCAATGGCCAAAAGAACTTAAAGAATAATGACAAACCAATTCCTTAAGGATTAAGACTTGCTTCCAATCAATGGCCAACAGAACTTAAGTTACAAAGTGAAACCAGTTCATAAAGGATAAAGACTTGCTTCCAATCAATGGCCAAAAGAACTTAAAGGACAAGGATAAACCAATTCTTAAAGGATAAAGACTTGCTTCCAATCAATGGCCAGAAGAACTTAAAGAATAATGAGAAACCAATTCCTTAAGGATTAAGACTTGCTTCCAATCAATGGCCAAAAGAACATAACTTTCAAAGTGAAACGAATTCAATATGGATTAAGTCTTGCTTCCAATAAATGGCCAAAAGAACTTAAAGGACAAGGATAAACCAATTCGTAAAGGATAAAGACTTGCTTCCAACCAATGGCCAAAAGAACTTAAAGAATAATGAGAAACCAATTCCTTAAGGATTAAGACTTGATTGCAATCAATGGCCAAAAGAACTTAACATACAAAGTGAAGCCAATTCATTATGGATTAAGTCTTACTTCCAATAAATGGCCGAATGAGCTTAAAGGACAAGGAAAAACCAATTCATTAAGCATAAAGACTTGCTTCCAATGAATGGCCAAAACACTTAAAGAATAATGAGAAACCAATTCCTTAAGGATTAAGACTTGCTTCCAATCAATGGCCAAAAGAACATAACTTAGAAAGTGAAACCAATTCATTATGGATTAAGACTTGCTTCCAATCAATGGCCAAAAGAACTTAAAGGACAAGGATGAAACCAATTCATTAGGATTAAGACTTGCTTCCAATCAATGGCCAAAAGAACTTAAAGAACATTGAGAAACCAATTTCTTAAGGATTAAGACTTGCTTCCAATCAATGGCCAAAAGAACTTAACTTACAAAGTGAAACCAATTCATTAAGGATTAAGACTTGCTTCCAATCAATGGCCAAAAGAACTTAAAGGACAAAGGATGAAACCAATTCATTAGGATTAAGACTTGCTTCCAATCAATGGCCAAAAGAACTTAAAGGACAAGGATAAACCAATTCATTAAGGATTAAGACTTGCTTCCAATCAATGGCCAAAAGAACTTAAAGAATAATGAGAAACCAATTCTTAAGGATTAAGACTTGCTTCCAATCAATGGCCAAAAGAACATAAATTACAAAGTGAAACCAATTCATTATGGATTAAGTCTTGCTTCCAATCAATGGCCAAAAGAACTTAAAGGGCAAGGATAAACCAATTCGTAAAGGATAAAGACTTACTTCCAATCAATGGCCAAAAGAACTTAAATAATAATGAGAAACCAATTCCTTAAGGATTAAGACTTGCTTCCAATCAATGGCCAAAAGAACATAAAGAACAAGTGAAACCAATTCATTATGGATTAAGACTTGCTTCCAATCAATGGCCAAAAGAACTTAAAGGACAAGGATAAACCAATTCATTAGGATTAATACTTGCTTCCAATCAATGGCCAAAAGAACTTAAAGAATAATGAGAAACCAATTCCTTAAGGATTAAGACTTGCTTCCAATCAATGGCCAAAAGAACATAAGTTGCAAAGTGAAACCAATTCATTATGGATTAAGTCTTGCTTCCAATCAATGGCCAAAAGAACTTAAAGGACAAGGATAAACCAATTCGTAAAGGATAAAGACTTGCTTCCAATCAATGGCCAAAAGAACTTAAATAATAATGAGAAACCAATTCCTTAAGGATTAAGACTTGCTTCCAATCAATGGCCAAAAGAACATAACTTACAAAGTGAAACCAATTCATTATGGATTAAGTTTTGCTTCCAATGAATGGCCAAAAGAACTTAAAGGACAAGGATAAACCAATTCATTAGGATTAAGACTTGCTTCCAATCAATGGCCAAAAGAACTTAAAGAATAATGAGAAACCAATTCTTAAGGATTAAGACTTGCTTCCAATCAATGGCCAAAAGAACATAAAGAACAAAGTGAAACCAATTCATTAAGGATTAAGACTTGCTTCCAATCAATGGCCAAAAGAACTTAAAGGACAAGGATACTCCAGTTCATAAAGGATTAAGACTTGCTTCCAATCAATGGCCAAAAGAACTTACAGGACAAGGATAAACCAATTCCAAGGATTAAGACTTGCTTCCAATCAATGGCCAAAAGAACTTAAAGAATAATGATGAAACCAATTCATTAAGGATTAAGACTTGCTTCCAATCAATGGCCAAAAGAACTTAAAGGACAAAGATGAAACCAATTCATTATGGATTAAGACTTGCTTCCAATCAATGGCCAAAAGAACTTAAAGAACAAGGATAAACCAATTCATTAAGGATAAAGGCTTGCTTCCAATGAATCGCCAAAAGAACTTAAAGAATAATGGGAAACCAATTCCTTAAGGATTAAGACTTGCTTCCAATCAATGGCCAAAAGAACATAACTTACAAAGTGAAACCAATTCATTAAGGAATAAGACATGCTTTCAATCAATGGCCAAAAGAACTAAAAGAACAAGGATAAACCAATTCATTAGGATTAAGACTTGCTTCCAATCAATGGCCAAAAGAACTTAAAGAACAATGAGAAACCAATTCATTAAGGATTAAGACTTGCTTCCAATCAATGGCCAAAAGAACTTAACTTACAAAGATGAAACCAATTCATTATGGATTAAGACTTGCTTCCAATCAATGGCCAAAAGAACTTAAGGACAAGGATAAACCAATTCATTAAGGATTAAGACTTGCTTCCAATCAATGGCCAAAAGAACATAAACAACAATGAGTAACCAATTCCTTAAGCATTAAGACTTGCTTCCAATCAATGGCCAAAAGAACTTAACGTACAAAGTGAAACCAATTCATTAAGGATTAAGACTTGATCCCAATCAATGGCAAAAAGAACTTAAAGGACGAAGAGAAACCAATTCCTTAAGGATAAAGACTTGCTTCCAATCAATGGCCAAAAGAACTTAAAGAACATTGAGAAACCAATTTCTTAAGGATTAAGACTTGCTTTCAATCAGCGGCCAAAAGAACTTAAAGAACAAAGAGAAACCAAATCATTATGGATTAAGACTTGCTTCCAATCAATGGCCAAAAGAACTTAAAGGACAAATGATGAAACCAATTCATAAAGGATTAAGACTTGCTTCCAATCAATGGCCAAAAGAACTTAAAGAATAATGAGAAACCAATTCGTTAAGGATTATGACTTGCTTCCAATCAATGGCCAAAAGAACATAAAGGACAAAGCGAAACCCATTCATTATGGATTAAGACTTGTTTCCAATCAATGGCCAAAAGAACTTAAAGGACAAAGATAAACCAATTCATTAAGGATTAAGACTTGCTTCCAATCAATGGCCAAAAGAACTTAAAGAACAATGAGAAACCAATTCCTTAAGGATTAAGACTTGCTTCCAATCAATGGCCAAAAGAACTTAAAGAACAAGGATGAAACCAATTCATTATGGATTAAGACTTGCTTCCAATCAATGGCCAAAAGAACTTAAAGGACAAGGATAAACCAATTTCATTAAGATTAAGACTTGCTTCCAATCAATGGCCAAAAGAACTTAAAGAACAATGATGAAACCAATTCATTAAGGATTAAGACTTGCTTCCAATCAATGGCCAAAAGAACTTAAAGAACAAGGAGAAACCAATTCATTAGGATTAAGACTTGCTTCCAATCAATGGCCAAAAGAACTTAAAGGACAAAGATGAAACCAATTCATTAAGGATTAAGACTTGCTTCCAATCAATGGCCAAAGAACTTAAAGGACAATGAGAAACCAATTCATTAAGGATTAAGACTTGCTTCCAATCAATGGCCAAAAGAACTTAAAGAACAATGAGAAACCAATTCATTAAGGATTAAGACTTGCTTCCAATCAATGGCCAAAAGAACTTAAAGAACAAAGTGAAACCAATTCATTATGGATTAAGACTTGCTTCCAATCAATGGCCAAAAGAACTTAAGGACAAGGATAAACCAATTCATTAAGGATTAAAGACTTGCTTCCAATCAATGGCCAAAAGAACTTAAAGAACAATGAGAAACCAATTCATTAAGGATTAAAGACTTGCTTCCAATCAATGGCCAAAAGAACTTAAAGGACAAGGAGAAACCAATTCATTAAGGATTAAGACTTGCTTCCAATCAATGGCCAAAAGAACTTAAAGAACAATGTGAAACCAATTCATTAAGGATTAAGACTTGCTTCCAATCAATGGCCAAAAGAACTTAAAGGACAAGGATGAAACCAATTCATTAAGGATTAAGACTTGCTTCCAATCAATGGCCAAAAGAACTTAAAGAATAATGAGAAACCAATTCTTAAGGATTAAGACTTGCTTCCAATCAATGGCCAAAAGAACTTAACTTACAAAGAAACCAATTCATTATGGATTAAGACTTGCTTCCAATCAATGGCCAAAAGAACTTAAAGGACAAGGATAAACCAATTCATTAAGGATAAAGACTTGCTTCCAATCAATGGCCAAAAGAACTTAAAGAATAATGAAACCAATTCCTTAACGATTAAGACTTGCTTCCAATCAATGCCCAAAAGAACATAACTTACAAAGTGAAACCAATTCATTATGGATTAAGTCTTGCTTCCAATCAATGGCAAAAGAACTTAAAGGACAAGGATAAACCAATTCATTATGGACTAAGACTTGCTCCAATCAATGGCCAAAAGAACTTAAAGAATAATGAGAAACCAATTCCTTAAGGATTAAGACTTGCTTCCAATCAATGGCCAAAAGAACATAACTTACAAAGTGAAACCAATTCATTATGGATTAAGTCTTTGCTTCCAATCAAATGGCCAAAAGAACTTAAAGGACAAGGATAAACCAATTCATAAAGGATAAAGACTTGCTTCCAATCAATGGCCAAAAGAACTTAAAGAATAATGAGAAAACCAATTCATTAAGGATTAAGACTTGCTCCAATCAATGGCCAAAAGAACATAACACCACATGTGAAAGCCATACATTCTGGATTAACTCTTCCTTCGAATGAATGGCCAAAAGTACTTAAAGGACAAGGATAAACCAATTCATTAAGGATAAAGACTTGCTTCCAATCAATGGCCAAAAGAACTTAAAGAATAATGAGAAACCAATTCCTTAAGGATTAAGACTTGCTTCCAATCAATGGCCAAAAAGAACATAACTTACAAAGTGAAACCAATTCATTATGGATTAAGTCTTGCTTCCAATCAATGGCCAAAAGAACTTAAAGGACAAGGATAAACCAATTCATTAAGGATAAAGACTTGCTTCCAATCAATGGCCAAAAGAACTTAAAGAATAATGAGAAACCAATTCCTTAAGGATTAAGACTTGCTTCAATCAATGGCCAAAAGAACATAACTTACAAAGTGAAACCAATTCATTATGGATTAAGTCTTGCTTCCAATCAATGGCCAAAAGAACTTAAAGGACAAGGATAAACCAATTCATTATGGATAAAGACTTGCTTCCAATCAATGGCCAAAAGAACTTAAAGAATAATGAGAAACCAATTCCTTAAGGATTAAGACTTGCATCCAACCAATGGCCCAAAGTACTTAAAGAACAAAGGGCACCCACTTCCTTATGGATTAAGACCCGCTTCCAATCAATGACCAAAAGAACTTAAAGGACAAGGATAAACCAATTCCTTCAGGATTAAGACTTGCTTCCAATCAATGGCCAAAAGAACTTAAAGAACGATGAGAAACCAATTCCTTAAGGATTAAGACTTGCTTCCAACCAATGGCTACAAGGAGTTAAAGAACAAAGTGAAACCAATTCATTAAGGATTAAGACTTGCTTCCAATCAATGGCCAAAAATAACTTAACAAAGATGAAACCAATTCATTAAGGATTAAGACTTGCTTCCAATCATTGGCCATAAGAACATAAAGAACAATGAGAAACCAATTCCTTAAGGATTAAGACTTGCTTCCAATCAATGGCAAAAGAACTTAAAGAACAAGGAGAAACCAATTCATTAAGGATTAAGACTTGCTTCCAATCAATGGCCAAAAGAACTTAAAGGACAAAGATGAAACCAATTCATTATGGATTAAGACTTGCTTCCAATCAATGGCCAAAAGAACTTAAAGACAAGTGAGAAACCAATTCCCTAAGGATTAAGACTTGCTTCCAATCAATGGCCAAAAGAACTAAAAGAACAAAAGAGAAACCAATTCGTTAAGGATTAAGACTTGCTTCCAATCAGTGGCCAAAAGAACTTAACTTACAAAGATGAAACCAATTCATTAAGGATTAAGACTTGCTTCCAATCAATGGCCAAAAGAACTAAAGGACAAGGATAAACCAATTCATTAAGGATTAAGACTTGCTTCCAATCAATGGCCAAAAGAACTTAAAGAACAATGAGAAACCAATTCATTAAGGATTAAGACTTGCTTCCAATCAATGGCCAAAGAACTTAAACTTACAAAGAAACCAATTCATTAAGGATTAAGACTTGCTTCCAATCAATGGCCAAAAGAACTTAAAGAACAATGATGAGACCAATTGCATAAGGATTAAGACTTGCTTCCAATCAATGGCCAAAAGAACTTAAAGAGCAAAAGAGAAACCAATTCGTTACGGATTAAGACTTGCTTCCAATCAGTGGCCAAAAGAACTTAAAGGACAATGAGAAACCAATTCCTTGAGGATTAAGACTAGATTCCAATCAATGGCAAAAAGAACATAAAGGACAAGGATAAACCAATCCATTATGGATTAAGACTTGCTTCCAATCAATGGCCAAAAGAAACAAAAAGAAACAAGGATAACCCAATTCCTAAAGGATGAAGACTTGGTTCCAATCAATGGCTAAAAGAACTTAAAGAATAATGAGAAACCTAATCCTTAAGGATTAAGACTTGCTTCCAATCAATGGCCAAAAGAACATAACTTACAAAGTGAAACCAATTCATTAAGGACTATGATTTACTTCCAATCAATGGCCAAAAGAACTTAAAGGACAAGGATAAACCAATTCAGTAAAAGGATAAAGACTTGCTTCCAATCAATGGCCAAAAAAAGAACTTAAAGAATAATGAGAAACCAATTCATTAAGGATTAAGACTTGCTTCCAATCAATGGCCAAAAGAACATAACTACAAAGTGAAACCAATTCATTATGGATTAAAGTCTTGCTTCCAATCAATGGCCAAAAGAACTTAAAGGACAAGGATAAACCAATTCAGTAGGATAAGACTTGCTTCCAATCAATGGCCAAAAGAACTTAAAGAATAATGAGAAACCAATTCTTAGGATTAAAGACTTGCTTCCAATCAATGGCCAAAAGAACATAACTTACAAAGTGAAACCAATTCATTATGGATTAAGTCTTGCTTCCAATCAATGGCCAAAAGGACTTAAAGCACAAGGATAAACCAATTCAGTAAAGGATAAAGACTTGCTTCCAATCAATGGCCAAAAGAACGTAAAGAATAATGAGAAACCAATTCCTTAAGGATTAAGACTTGCTTCCAATCAATGGCCAAAAGAACATAACTTACAAAGTGAAACCAATTCATTATGGATTAAGTTTTGCTTCCAATCAATGGCCAAAAGAACTTAAAGGACAAGGATAAACCAATTCATTAAGGATAAAGACTTGCTTCCAATCAATGGCCAAAAAGAACTTAAAGAATAATGAGAAACCAATTCCTTAAGGGATTAAGACTTGCTTCAATCAATGGCCAAAAGAACATAACTTACAAAGTGAAACCATTCATTATGGATTAAAGTCTTGCTTTCCAATCAATGGCCAAAAGAACTAAAGGACAAGGATAAACCAATTCATTAAGATAAAGACTTGCTTCCAATCAATGGCCAAAGAACTTAAAGAATAATGAGAAACCAATTCTTAAGGATTAAGACTTGCTTCCAATCAATGGCCAAAAGAACATAACTTACAAAGTGAAACCAATTCATTATGGATTAAGACTTACTTCCAATCAATGGCCAAAAGAACTTAAAGGACAAATAGAAACCAATTCAAAGGATTAAGACTTTGCTTCCAATCAATGGCCAAAAGAACTTAAAGAATAAGGAGAAACCAATTCATTAGGATTAAGACTTGCTTCAATCAATGGCCAAAAGAACTTAAAGAATAATGAGAACCAATTCATTAAGGATTAAGACTTGCTTCCAATCAATGGCCAAAAGAACTTAACTTACAAAGATGAAACCAATTCATTAAGGATTAAGACTTGCTTCCAATCAATGGCCAAAAGAACTTAAAAGGACAAGGATAAACCAATTCATAAGGATTAAGACTTGCTTCCAATCAAATGGCCAAAAGAACTTAAAGAATAATGAGAAACCAATTCCTAAGGATTAAGACTTGCTTCCAATCAATGGCCAAAGAACTTAAAGGACAAAGTGAAACCAATTCATTAAGGATTAAGACTTGCTCCAATCAATGGCCAAAAGAACTTAAAGAACAAATGATAAACCAATTCATTAAGGATAAGACTTGCTTCCAATCAATGGCCAAAGAACTTAAAGAATAATGAGAAACCAATTCATTAAGGATTAAGACTTGCTTCCAATCAATGGCCAAAAGAACATAACTTACAAAGTGAAACCAATTCATTATGGATTAAGTCTTGCTTCCAATCAATGGCCAAAAGAACTTAAAGACAAGGATAAACCAAATTCATTAAGGATAAAGACTTGCTTCCAAATCAATGGCCAAAAGAACTTAAAGAATAATGAGAAACCAATTCCTTAAGGATTAAGACTTGCTTCCAATCAATGCCCAAAAGAACATACCTTACAAAGTGCAACCAATTCATTATCGATTAAGACTTGCTTCCAATCAATGGGCCAAAAGAACTTAAGGACAAGGATAAACCAATTCATTAAGGATTAAGACTTGCTTCCAATCAATGGCCAAAGAACTTAAAGAATAATGAGAAACCAATTCATTAGGATTAAGACTTGCTTCCAATCAATGGCCAAAAGAACTTAACTTACAAAGTGAAACCAATTCATAAGGATTAAGACTTGCTTCCAATCAATGGCCAAAAGAACTTAAAGGACAAGGATAAACCAATTCATTAAGGATAAAGACTTGCTTCCAATCAATGGCCAAAAGAACTTAAAGAACAATGAGAAACCAATTCATTAAGGATTAAGACTTGCTTCCAATCAATGGCCAAAAGAACTTAAAGAACAAGTGATAAACCAATTCATTAAGGATTAAGACTTGCTTCCAATCAATGGCCAAAAGAACTTAAAGGACAAGGATAAACCAATTCATTAAGGATTAAGACTTGCTTCCAATCAATGGCCAAAAGAACTTAAAGAATAATGTGAAACCAATTCATTAAGGATTAAGACTTGCTTCCAATCAATGGCCAAAAGAACTTAAAGAATAATGAGAAACCAATTCATTAGGATTAAGACTTGCTTCCAATCAATGGCCAAAAAAGAACTTAACTTACAAAGTGAAACCAAATTCATTATGGATTAAGACTTGCTTCCAATCAATGGCCAAAAGAACTTAAAGAACAAGGATAAACCAATTCATTAAGGATTAAGACTTGCTTCCAATCAATGGCCAAAAGAACTTAAAGAACAATGAGAAACCAATTCATTAAGGATTAAGACTTGCTTCCAATCAATGGCCAAAAGAACTTAAAGAACAAAGTGAAACCAATTCATTAAGGATTAAGACTTGCTTCCAATCAATGGCCAAAAGAACTTAAAGAACAAGGATGAAACCAATTCATTAAGGATTAAGACTTGCTTCCAATCAATGGCCAAAAGAACTTAAAGAACAATGAGAAACCAATTCATTAAGGATTAAGACTTGCTTCCAATCAATGGCCAAAAGAACTTAAAGGACAAAGTGAAACCAATTCATTATGGATTAAGACTTGCTTCCAATCATGGCCAAAAGAACTTAAAGAACAAGGATAAACCATTCTAAGGATTAAGACTTGCTTCCAATCAATGGCCAAAAGAACTTAAAGAACAAAGAGAAACCAATTCATTAAGGATTAAGACTTGCTTCCAATCAATGGCCAAAAAGAACTTAAAGGACAAGGATAAACCAATTCATTAAGGATTAAGACTTGCTTCCCAATCAATGGCCAAAAGAACTTAAAGACAATGATGAAACCAATTCATTAGGATTAAGACTTGCTTCCAATCAATGGCCAAAAAGAACTTAAAGAACAATGAGAAACCAATTCCTTTAAGGATTAAGACTTGCTTCCAATCAATGGCCAAAAGAACTTAAAGAACAAAGTGAAAACCAATTCATTAAGGATTAAGACTTGCTTCCAATCAATGGCCAAAAGAACTTAAAGGAAAGGAGAAACCAATTCATTAAGGATTAAGACTTGCTTCCAATCAATGGCCAAAAGAACTTAAAGAACAAGATAAACCAATTCATTAAGGATTAAGACTTGCTTCCAATCAATGGCCAAAAGAACTTAAAGAACAAGGAGAAACCAATTCATTAAGGATTAAGACTTGCTTCCAATCAATGGCCAAAAGAACTTAAAGAACAAAGATGAAACCAATTCATTAAGGATTAAGACTTGCTTCCAATCAATGGCCAAAAGAACTTAAAGAACAATGAGAAACCAATTCATTAAGGATTAAGACTTGCTTCCAATCAATGGCCAAAAGAACTTAAAGAACAATGAGAAACCAATTCATTAAGGATTAAGACTTGCTTCCAATCAATGGCCAAAAGAACTTAAAGGACAAGGATGAAACCAATTCATTAAGGATTAAGACTTGCTTCCAATCAATGGCCAAAAGAACTTAAAGGACAAGGAGAAACCAATTCATTAAGGATTAAGACTTGCTTCCAATCAATGGCCAAAAGAACTTAAAGAACAATGTGAAACCAATTCATTAAGGATTAAGACTTGCTTCCAATCAATGGCCAAAAGAACTTAAAGAACAAGGATAAACCAATTCATTAAGGATTAAGACTTGCTTCCAATCAATGGCCAAAAGAACTTAAAGAACAAGGAGAAACCAATTCATTAAGGATTAAGACTTGCTTCCAATC
This sequence comes from Pterocarpus santalinus, assembly GCA_031439595.1. Lineage (NCBI taxonomy): Eukaryota > Viridiplantae > Streptophyta > Magnoliopsida > Fabales > Fabaceae > Pterocarpus > Pterocarpus santalinus. The sequence continues at coordinate 728,556 of JAVHNO010000270.1, read as the reverse complement.
AATGGCCAAAAGAACTTAACTTACAAAGTGAAACCAATTCATTAAGGATTAAGACTTGCTTCCAATCAATGGCCAAAAGAACTTAAAGGACAAGATAAACCAATTCATTAAGGATTAAGACTTGCTTCCAATCAATGGCCAAAAGAACTTAAAGAACAAAGATGAAACCAATTCATTATGGATTAAGACTTGCTTCCAATCAATGGCCAAAAGAACTTAAAGGACAAGTGAAAACCAATTCATTATGGATTAAGACTTGCTTCCAATCAATGGCCAAAAGAACTTAAAGAACAAGGATAAACCAATTCATTAAGGATTAAGACTTGCTTCCAATCAATGGCCAAAAGAACTTAAAGAATAATGAGAAACCAATTCCTTAAGGATTAAGAATTGCTTCCAATAAATGGCCAAAAGAACTTAAAGCACAAGTGAGATAAACCAATTCATTAAGGATTAAGACTTGCTTCCAATCAATGGCCAAAAGAACTTAAAGAACAAGGAGAAACCAATTCATTAAGGATTAAGACTTGCTTCCAATCAATGGCCAAAAGAACTTAAAGAACAATGAGAAACCAATTCATTAAGGATTAAGACTTGCTTCCAATCAATGGCCAAAAGAACTTAAAGAACAAAGTGAAACCAATTCATTAAGGATTAAGACTTGCTTCCAATCAATGGCCAAAAGAACTTAAAGGACAAAGATAAACCAATTCATTAAGGATTAAGACTTGCTTCCAATCAATGGCCAAAAGAACTTAAAGAACAATGAGAAACCAATTCATTAAGGATTAAGACTTGCTTCCAATCAATGGCCAAAAGAACTTAAAGACATAAGAGAAACCAATTCATTAAGGATTAAGACTTGCTTCCAATCAATGGCCAAAAGAACTTAAAGGACAAGGATAAACCAATTCATTAAGGATTAAGACTTGCTTCCAATCAATGGCCAAAAGAACTTAAAGGACAAGGAGAAACCAATTCATTAAGGATTAAGACTTGCTTCCAATCAATGGCCAAAAGAACTTAAAGAACAAAGTGAAACCAATTCATTAAGGATTAAGACTTGCTTCCAATCAATGGCCAAAAGAACTTAAAGGACAAAGATGAAACCAATTCATTAAGGATTAAGACTTGCTTCCAATCAATGGCCAAAAGAACTTAAAGAACAAAGATGAAACCAATTCATTAAGGATTAAGACTTGCTTCCAATCAATGGCCAAAAGAACTTAAAGAACAATGAGAAACCAATTCATTAAGGATTAAGACTTGCTTCCAATCAATGGCCAAAAGAACTTAAAGAACAAAGTGAAACCAATTCATTAAGGATTAAGACTTGCTTCCAATCAATGGCCAAAAGAACTTAAAGGACAAGGATAAACCAATTCATTAAGGATTAAGACTTGCTTCCAATCAATGGCCAAAAGAACTTAAAGAATAATGAGAAACCAATTCATTAAGGATTAAGACTTGCTTCCAATCAATGGCCAAAAGAACTTAAAGAACAAGGATGAAACCAATTCATTAAGGATTAAGACTTGCTTCCAATCAATGGCCAAAAGAACTTAAAGAACAATGAGAAACCAATTCATTAAGGATTAAGACTTGCTTCCAATCAATGGCCAAAAGAACTTAAAGAACAAAGATGAAACCAATTCATTAAGGATTAAGACTTGCTTCCAATCAATGGCCAAAAGAACTTAAAGGACAAGGATGAAACCAATTCATTAAGGATTAAGACTTGCTTCCAATCAATGGCCAAAAGAACTTAAAGAACAATGAGAAACCAATTCATTAAGGATTAAGACTTGCTTCCAATCAATGGCCAAAAGAACTTAAAGAACAAAAGTGAAACCAATTCGTTAAGGATTAAGACTTGCTTCCAATCAGTGGCCAAAAGAACTTAAAGGACAAGGATGAAACCAATTCATTAAGGATTAAGACTTGCTTCCAATCAATGGCCAAAAGAACTTAAAGAACAATGAGAAACCAATTCATTAAGGATTAAGACTTGCTTCCAATCAATGGCCAAAAGAACTTAAAGAACAAAGAGAAACCAATTCATTAAGGATTAAGACTTGCTTCCAATCAATGGCCAAAAGAACTTAAAGGAACAAAGATGAAACCAATTCATTAAGGATTAAGACTTGCTTCCAATCAATGGCCAAAAGAACTTAAAGAACAATGAGAAACCAATTCATTAAGGATTAAGACTTGCTTCCAATCAATGGCCAAAAGAACTTAAAGAACAATGAGAAACCAATTCATTAAGGATTAAGACTTGCTTCCAATCAATGGCCAAAAGAACTTAAAGAACAAGGATGAAACCAATTCATTAAGGATTAAGACTTGCTTCCAATCAATGGCCAAAAGAACTTAAAGAACAAGGATAAACCAATTCATTAAGGATTAAGACTTGCTTCCAATCAATGGCCAAAAGAACTTAAAGAACAATGAGAAACCAATTCATTAAGGATTAAGACTTGCTTCCAATCAATGGCCAAAAGAACTTAAAGGACAAAGATGAAACCAATTCATTAAGGATTAAGACTTGCTTCCAATCAATGGCCAAAAGAACTTAAAGAACAAGGAGAAACCAATTCATTAAGGATTAAGACTTGCTTCCAATCAATGGCCAAAAGAACTTAAACAATAGTGAGAAACCAATTCATTAAGGATTAAGACTTGCTTTTAATCAATGGCCAAAAGAACTTAAAGAACAAAGAGAAACCAATTCCTTAAGGATTAAGGCTTGCTTCCAATCAATGGCCAAAAGAACTTAAAGGACAATGAGAAACCAATTCCTTGAGGATTAAGACTTACTTTCTATCAATGGCCAAAAGAACTTAATGAACAAAGTGAAACCAATTCATTAAGGATTAAGACTTGCTTCCAATCAATGGCCAAAAGAACTTAAAGGACAAAGATGAAACCAATTCATTATTAGGATTAAGACTTGCTTCCAATCAATGGCCAAAAGAACTTAAAGAACAAAGACGAACCAATTCCTTAACGATTAAGACTTGCTTCAAATCAATGGCCAGAAGAACTTAAAGAACAAAGTGAAAGCAATTCCTTAAGGATTAAGACTTGATTCCAATCAATGGCAAAAAGAACTTAAAGGACAAGGATAAACCAATTCGTAAAGGATAAAGACTTGCTTCCAATGAATGGCCAAAAGAACTTAAAGAACAATGAGAAACCAATTCCTTAAGGATTAAGACTTGCTTCCAATCAATGGCCAAAAGAACTTAACTTACAAAGATGAAACCAATTCATTAAGGATTAAGACTTGCTTCCAATCAATGGCCAAAAGAACTTAAAGGACAAGGATGAAACCAATTCATTAAGGATTAAGACTTGCTTCCAATCAATGGCCAAAAGAACTTAAAGAACAATGAGAAACCAATTCCTTAAGCATTAAGACTTGCTTCCAATCAATGGCCAAAAGAACTTAACTTACAAAGAGAAACCAATTCATTAAGGATTAAGACTTGCTTCCAATCAATGGCCAAAAGAACTTAAAGGACAATGAGTGAAACCAATTCATTAAGGATTAAGACTTGCTTCCAATCAATGGCCAAAAGAACTTAAAGACACAAGGATAAACCAATTCATTAAGGATTAAGACTTGCTTCCAATCAATGGCCAAAAGAACTTAAAGAATAATGAGAAACCAATTCCTTAAGGATTAAGACTTGCTTCCAATCAATGGCCAAAAGAACATAACTTACAAAGTGAAACCAATTCATTAAGGATTAAGACTTGCTTCCAATCAATGGCCAAAAGAACTTAAAGGACAAGGATGAAACCAATTCATTAAGGATTAAGACTTGCTTCCAATCAATGGCCAAAAGAACTTAAAGAACAATGAGAAACCAATTCCTTAAGGATTAAGACTTGCTTCCAATCAATGGCCAAAAGAACTTAACTTACAAAGTGAAACCAATTCATTATGGATTAAGACTTGCTTCCAATCAATGGCCAAAAGAACTTAAAGGACAAGGATGAAACCAATTCATTAAGGATTAAGACTTGCTTCCAATCAATGGCCAAAAGAACTTAAAGAACAATGAGAAACCAATTCATTAAGGATTAAGACTTGCTTCCAATCAATGGCCAAAAGAACTTAAAGAACAAAGTGAAACCAATTCATTATGGATTAAGACTTGCTTCCAATCAATGGCCAAAAGAACTTAAAGGACAAGGATGAAACCAATTCATTAAGGATTAAGACTTGCTTCCAATCAATGGCCAAAAGAACTTAAAGAATAATGAGAAACCAATTCCTTAAGGATTAAGACTTGCTTCCAATCAATGGCCAAAAGAACTTAAAGAACAAAGTGAAACCAATTCATTAAGGATTAAGACTTGCTTCCAATCAATGGCCAAAAGAACTTAAAGGACAAGGATAAACCAATTCATTAAGGATTAAGACTTGCTTCCAATCAATGGCCAAAAGAACTTAAAGAAAATGAGATAAACCAATTCTTAAGGATTAAGACTTGCTTCCAATCAATGGCCAAAAGAACTTAAAGAATAATGAGAAACCAATTCATTAAGGATTAAGACTTGCTTCCAATCAATGGCCAAAAGAACTTAAAGGACAAAGATGAAACCAATTCATTAAGGATTAAGACTTGCTTCCAATCAATGGCCAAAAGAACTTAAAGAACAAGGATAAACCAATTCTTAAGGATTAAGACTTGCTTCCAATCAATGGCCAAAAGAACTTAAAGAACAATGAGAAACCAATTCATTATTAGGATTAAGACTTGCTTCCAATCAATGGCCAAAAGAACTTAAAGGACAAGGATGAAACCAATTCATTAAGGATTAAGACTTGCTTCCAATCAATGGCCAAAAGAACTTAAAGAACAATGAGAAACCAATTCATTAAGGATTAAGACTTGCTTCCAATCAATGGCCAAAAGAACTTAAAGAACAAAGAGAAACCAATTCATTAAGGATTAAGACTTGCTTCCAATCAATGGCCAAAAGAACTTAAAGGACAAGGATGAAACCAATTCATTAAGGATTAAGACTTGCTTCCAATCAATGGCCAAAAGAACTTAAAGAACAATGAGAAACCAATTCATTAAGGATTAAGACTTGCTTCCAATCAATGGCCAAAAGAACTTAAAGAACAATGAGAAACCAATTCATTAAGGATTAAGACTTGCTTCCAATCAATGGCCAAAAGAACTTAAAGGACAAGGATGAAACCAATTCATTAAGGATTAAGACTTGCTTCCAATCAATGGCCAAAAGAACTTAAAGAACAATGATGAAACCAATTCATTAAGGATTAAGACTTGCTTCCAATCAATGGCCAAAAGAACTTAAAGAACAAAGAGAAACCAATTCATTAAGGATTAAGACTTGCTTCCAATCAGTGGCCAAAAGAACTTAAAGGACAAAGAGAAACCAATTCATTAAGGATTAAGACTTGCTTCCAATCAATGGCCAAAAGAACCTAAAGAATAAAGAGAAACCAATTCATTCAGGATTAAGACTTGCTTCCAATCAATGGCCAAAAGAACTTAAAGAACAAAGAGAAACCAATTCATTAAGGATTAAGACTTGCTTCCAATCAATGGCCAAAAGAACTTAAAGGACAAAGATGAAACCAATTCATTAAGGATTAAGACTTGCTTCCAATCAATGGCCAAAAGAACTTAAAGAACAATGAGAAACCAATTCATTAAGGATTAAGACTTGCTTCCAATCAATGGCCAAAAGAACTTAAAGAAGAATGGGAAACCAATTCCTTAAGGATTCAGACTTGCTTCCAATCAATGGCCAAAAGAACTAAAAGAACAAAAGAGAAACCAATTCGTTGAGGATTAAGACTTGCTTCCAATCAGTGGCCAAAAGAACTTAAAGAACAAAGGATGAAACCAATTCATTAAGGATTAAGACTTGCTTCCAATCAATGGCCAAAAGAACTTAAAGAACAATGAGAAACCAATTCATTAAGGATTAAGACTTGCTTCCAATCAATGGCCAAAAGAACTTAAAGAACAAAGAGAAACCAATTCATCATAAGGATTAAGACTTGCTTCCAATCAATGGCCAAAAGAACTTAAAGGACAAAGATGAAACCAATTCATTAAGGATTAAGACTTGCTTCCAATCAATGGCCAAAAGAACTTAAAGAACAATGAGAAACCAATTCATTAAGGATTAAGACTTGCTTCCAATCAATGGCCAAAAGAACTTAAAGAACAATGAGAAACCAATTCATTAAGGATTAAGACTTGCTTCCAATCAATGGCCAAAAGAACTTAAAGAACAAAGATGAAACCAATTCATTAAGGATTAAGACTTGCTTCCAATCAATGGCCAAAAGAACTTAAAGAACAAAGTGAAACCAATTCATTAAGGATTAAGACTTGCTTCCAATCAATGGCCAAAAGAACTTAAAGGACAAGGAGAAACCAATTCATTAAGGATTAAGACTTGCTTCCAATCAATGGCCAAAAGAACTTAAAGAACAATGAGAAACCAATTCATTAAGGATTAAGACTTGCTTCCAATCAATGGCCAAAAGAACTTAAAGGAACAAAGTGAAACCAATTCATTAAGGATTAAGACTTGCTTCCAATCAATGGCCAAAAGAACTTAAAGGACAAGGAGAAACCAATTCATTAAGGATTAAGACTTGCTTCCAATCAATGGCCAAAAGAACTTAAAGAACAATGAGAAACCAATTCATTAAGGATTAAGACTTGCTTCCAATCAATGGCCAAAAGAACTTAAAGAACAAAGTGAAACCAATTCATTAAGGATTAAGACTTGCTTCCAATCAATGGCCAAAAGAACTTAAAGGACAAGGATAAACCAATTCATTAAGGATTAAGACTTGCTTCCAATCAATGGCCAAAAGAACTTAAAGAACAATGAGAAACCAATTCATTAAGGATTAAGACTTGCTTCCAATCAATGGCCAAAAGAACTTAAAGAACAAAGAGAAACCAATTCATTAAGGATTAAGACTTGCTTCCAATCAATGGCCAAAAGAACTTAAAGGACAAGGATGAAACCAATTCATTAAGGATTAAGACTTGCTTCCAATCAATGGCCAAAAGAACTTAAAGAACAAGGAGAAACCAATTCATTAAGGATTAAGACTTGCTTCCAATCAATGGCCAAAAGAACTTAAAGGACAAATGAGAAACCAATTCATTAAGGATTAAGACTTGCTTCCAATCAATGGCCAAAAGAACTTAAAGAACAAAGATGAAACCAATTCATTAAGGATTAAGACTTGCTTCCAATCAATGGCCAAAAGAACTTAAAGAACAAGGAGAAACCAATTCATTAAGGATTAAGACTTGCTTCCAATCAATGGCCAAAAGAACTTAAAGAACAATGAGAAACCAATTCATTAAGGATTAAGACTTGCTTCCAATCAATGGCCAAAAGAACTTAAAGAACAAAGATGAAACCAATTCATTAAGGATTAAGACTTGCTTCCAATCAATGGCCAAAAGAACTTAAAGGACAATGAGAAACCAATTCATTAAGGATTAAGACTTGCTTCCAATCAATGGCCAAAAGAACTTAAAGAATAATGAGAAACCAATTCATTAAGGATTAAGACTTGCTTCCAATCAATGGCCAAAAGAACTTAAAGAACAAAGATGAAACCAATTCATTAAGGATTAAGACTTGCTTCCAATCAATGGCCAAAAGAACTTAAAGGACAAGGAGAAACCAATTCATTAAGGATTAAGACTTGCTTCCAATCAATGGCCAAAAGAACTTAAAGAACAATGAGAAACCAATTCATTAAGGATTAAGACTTGCTTCCAATCAATGGCCAAAAGAACTTAAAGAACAATGATGAAACCAATTCATTAAGGATTAAGACTTGCTTCCAATCAATGGCCAAAAGAACTTAAAGGACAAGGATGAAACCAATTCATTAAGGATTAAGACTTGCTTCCAATCAATGGCCAAAAGAACTTAAAGAACAATGAGAAACCAATTCATTAAGGATTAAGACTTGCTTCCAATCAATGGCCAAAAGAACTTAAAGAACAAAGTGAAACCAATTCATTAAGGATTAAGACTTGCTTCCAATCAATGGCCAAAAGAACTTAAAGGACAAGGATAAACCAATTCATTAAGGATTAAGACTTGCTTCCAATCAATGGCCAAAAGAACTTAAAGAACAATGAGAAACCAATTCATTAAGGATTAAGACTTGCTTCCAATCAATGGCCAAAAGAACTTAAAGAACAAATGAGAATCCAATTCGTAAAGGATTAAGACTTGCTTCCAATCAGTGGCCAAAAGAACTTAAAGGACAAGGATGAAACCAATTCATTAAGGATTAAGACTTGCTTCCAATCAATGGCCAAAAGAACTTAAAGAACAAGGAGAAACCAATTCCTTAAGGATTAAGACTTGCTTCCAATCAATGGCCAAAAGAACTAAAAGAACAAATGAGAAACCAATTCGTTAAGGATTAAGACTTGCTTCCAATCAGTGGCCAAAAGAACTTAAAGGACAAGGATGAAACCAATTCATTAAGGATTAAGACTTGCTTCCAATCAATGGCCAAAAGAACTTAAAGAACAATGAGAAACCAATTCCTTAAGGATTAAGACTTGCTTCCAATCAATGGCCAAAAGAACTTAAAGAACAAAGTGAAACCAATTCATTAAGGATTAAGACTTGCTTCCAATCAATGGCCAAAAGAACTTAAAGGACAAGGATGAAACCAAGTCATTAAGGATTAAGACTTGCTACCAATCAATGGCCAAAAGAACTTAAAGAATAATGAGAAACCAATTCCTTAAGGATTAAGACTTGCTTGCAATCAATGGCCAAAAGAACTTAACTTACAAAGTGAAACCAATTCATTATGGATTAAGACTTGCTTCCAATCAATGGCCAAAAGAACTTAAAGGACAAGGATAAACCAATTCATTAAGGATAAAGACTTGCTTCCAATCAATGGCCAAAAGAACTTAAAGAATAATGAGAAACCAATTCATTAAGGATTAAGACTTGCTTCCAATCAATGGCCAAAAGAACTTAACTTACAAAGTGAAACCAATTCATTAAGGATTAAGACTTGCTTCCAATCAATGGCCAAAAGAACTTAAAGGACAAGGATGAAACCAATTCATTAAGGATTAAGACTTGCTTCCAATCAATGGCCAAAAGAACTTAAAGAACAATGAGAAACCAATTCATTAAGGATTAAGACTTGACTCCAATCAATGGCGAAAAGAACTTAAAGAAGAAAGGGAAACCAATTATTTAAGGATTAAGAAATGCTTCCAATCAATGGCCAAAAGAACTTAAAGGACAAAGAGAAACCAAGTCGTTACGGATTAAGACATGAATCCAATCAACGGCCAAAGGAACTTAAAGGACAAAGCGAAACGAATTCATTAAGGATTAAGAGTTGCATTCAATCAATGGCCAAAACAACTTAAAAAACAGAGAGAAATCAATTCATTAAGGATTAAGATTTGGTTCCAATCAATCTCCAAAAGAACTTAATGATCAAGGAGAATCCAATTCATTAAGGATTAAGACTTGCTTCCAATCAATGGCCAAAAGAACTTAAAGAACAATGAGAAACCAATTCATTAAGGATTAAGACTTGCTTCCAATCAATGGCCAAAAGAACTTAAAGAACAAGGAGAAACCAATTCATTAAGGATTAAGACTTGCTTCCAATCAATGGCCAAAAGAACTTAAAGGACAAGGATAAACCAATTCCTTATGGATTAAGACTTGCTTTCAATGAATGGCCAAAAGAACTTAAAGAATAAAGAGAAACCAATTCATTAAGGATGAAGACTTGCTTCCAATCAATTGCAAAAAGAACTTAAAGGTCAAAGAGAAACCAGTTCCTGGAGGATTAAGACTTGCTTTCAATCAATGGCCAAAAGAACTTAAAGGACAATGATGAAACCAATTCATTAAGGATTAAGACTTGCTTCCAATCAATGGCCAAAAGAACTTAAAGAACAATGAGAAACCAATTCATTAAGGATTAAGACTTGCTTCCAATCAATGGCCAAAAGAACTTAAAGAACAAAGATGAAACCAATTCATTAAGGATTAAGACTTGCTTCCAATCAATGGCCAAAAGAACTTAAAGAACAATGATGAAACCAATTCATTAAGGATTAAGACTTGCTTCCAATCAATGGCCAAAAGAACTAAAAGAACAAATGAGAAACCAATTCGTTAAGGATTAAGACTTGCTTCCAATCAGTGGCCAAAAGAACTTAAAGGACAAAGAGAAACCAATTCATTTAGGATTAAGACTTACTCCCAATCAATGGCCAAAAGAACTTAAATAACAAGTGATAAACCAATTCATTAAGGATTAAGACTTGCTTCCAATCAATGGCCAAAAGAACTTAAAGAACAAAGTGAAACCAATTCATTAAGGATTAAGACTTGCTTCCAATCAATGGCCAAAAGAACTTAAAGGACAAGGAGAAACCAATTCATTAAGGATTAAGACTTGCTTCCAATCAATGGCCAAAAGAACTTAAAGAACAATGAGAAACCAATTCATTAAGGATTAAGACTTGCTTCCAATCAATGGCCAAAAGAACTTAAAGAACAAAGTGAAACCAATTCATTAAGGATTAAGACTTGCTTCCAATCAATGGCCAAAAGAACTTAAAGGACAAGGAGAAACCAATTCATTAAGGATTAAGACTTGCTTTCAAACAATGGCCAAATGAACTTAAAGAATAAAGAGAAATCAATTGCTAAAAGATTAAGAGTTGCTTTCAATCGATGGCCAAAAGAACTTAAAGAACAAAGAGAAACCAATTCCTAAAGGATTAAGGCATGCTTTCAATCAATGGCCAAAAGAACTTAAATAACAAGGAGAAATCAATTCATTAAGGATAAAGACTTGCTTCCAATCAATCTCCAAAAGAACTTAAAGAACAAAGATGAAACCAATTCATTAAGGATTAAGACTTGCTTCCAATCAATGGCCAAAAGAACTTAAAGGACAATGATGAAACCAATTCATTAAGGATTAAGACTTGCTTCCAATCAATGGCCAAAAGAACTTAAAGAACACAGAGAAACCAATTCTTTAAGAATTAAGACTTGCTTTCAATCAATAGCCAGAAGAACTGAAAGAATAAAGAGAGACCAATTCCTTGTGCATGAAGACTTGCTTGCAATCAATGGCCAAAAGAACTTAAAGAATAAAGAGAAACCAATTCCTTATGGATTAAGACTTGCTTTCAATCAATGGCCAAAAGAACTTAAAGAACAATGAGAAACCAATTCATTAAGGATTAAAACTTGCTTCCAATCAATCTCCAAAAGAACTTAAAGAACAAAGAGAAACCAATTCATTAAGGATTAAGACTTGTTTCCAATCAATCTCCAAAAGAACTTAAAGAACAATGAGAAACCAATTCATTAAGGATTAAGACTTGCTTCCAATCAATGGCCAAAAGAACTTAAAGAACAATGAGAAACCAATTCATTAAGGATTAAGACTTGCTTCCAATCAATGGCCAAAAGAACTTAAAGAACAAGGAGAAACCAATTCATTAAGGATTAAGACTTGCTTCCAATCAATGGCCAAAAGAACTTAAAGAACAATGAGAAACCAATTCATTAAGGATTAAGACTTGCTTCCAATCAATGGCCAAAAGAACTTAAAGAACAAAGATGAAACCAATTCATTAAGGATTAAGACTTGCTTCCAATCAATGGCCAAAAGAACTTAAAGGACAAAGATGAAACCAATTCATTAAGGATTAAGACTTGCTTCCAATCAATGGCCAAAAGAACTTAAAGGACAATGAGAAACCAATTCATTAAGGATTAAGACTTGCTTCCAATCAATGGCCAAAAGAACTTAAAGAACAATGATGAAACCAATTCATTAAGGATTAAGACTTGCTTCCAATCAATGGCCAAAAGAACTTAAAGGACAAGGATGAAACCAATTCATTAAGGATTAAGACTTGCTTCCAATCAATGGCCAAAAGAACTTAAAGAACAATGAGAAACCAATTCATTAAGGATTAAGACTTGCTTCCAATCAATGGCCAAAAGAACTTAACTTACAATGAGTGAAACCAATTCATTATGGATTAAGACTTGCTTCCAATCAATGGCCAAAAGAACTTAAAGGACAAGGATAAACCAATTCATTAAGGATTAAAACTTGCTTCCAATCAATGGCCAAAAGAACTTAAAGAACAATGAGAAACCAATTCCTTAAGGATTAAGACTTGCTTCCAATCAATGGCCAAAAGAACTTAACTTACAAAGTGAAACCAATTCATTAAGGATTAAGACTTGCTTCCAATCAATGGCCAAAAGAACTTAAAGGACAAGGATGAAACCAATTCATTAAGGATTAAGACTTGCTTCCAATCAATGGCCAACACAACTTAAAGAATAATGAGAAACCAATTCCTTAAGGATTAAGACTTGCTTCCAATAAATCACCAAAAGTACTTAAAGAACAAAGTGAAACCAATTCATTATGGATTAAGACTTGCTTCCAATCAATGGCCAAAAGAACTTAAAGGACAAGGATGAAACCAATTCCTTCAGGATTAAGACTTGCTTCCAATCAATGGCCAAAAGAACATAAAGAACAATGAGAAACCAATTCCTTAAGGATTAAGACTTGCTTCCAATCAATGGCGAAAAGATCATAACTTACAAAGTGAAGCCAATTCATTATGGCTTAAGTCTTGCTTCCAGTATATGGCCAAAAGAACTTAAAGGACAAGGATAAACCAATTCGTAAAGGATAAAGACCTGCTTCCAATCAATGGCCAAAAGAACTTAAAGAATAATGAGAAACCAATTCCTTAAGGATTAAGACTTGCTTCCAATCAATGGCCAAAAGAACATAACTTACAAAGTGAAACCAATTCATTATGGATTAAGTCTTGCTTCCAAAAAATGGCCAAAAGAACTTAAAGGACAAGGATAAACCAATTCCTTAAGGATTAAGACTTGCTTCCAAACAATGGCCAAAAGAACTTAAAGAATAATGAGAAACCAATTCCTTAAGGATTAAGACTTGCTTCCAATCAATGGCCAAAAGAACTTAACTTACAAAGTGAAACCAATTCATTATGGATTAAGTCTTGCTTGCAATCAATGGCCAAAAGAACTTATAGGACGAGGATAAACCAATTCCTTAAGCATTATGACTTGCTTCCAATCAATGGCCAAAAGAACTTAAAGAATAATGAGAAACCAATTCCTTAAGGATTAAGACTTGCTTCCAATCAATGGCCAAAAGAACATAACTTACAAAGTGAAACCAATTCATTATGGATTAAGTCTTGCTTCCAATCAATGGCCAAAGGAACTTAAAGGGCAAGGACAAACCAATCCATAAAGGATAAAGACTTGCTTCCAATCAATGGCCAAAAGAACTTAAAGAATAATGAGAAACCAATTCCTTAAGGATTAAGACTTGCTTCCAATCAATGGCCAAAAGAACATAACTTACAAAGTGAAACCAATTCATTATGGATTAAGTCTTGCTTCCAATCAATGGCCAAAAGAACTTAAAGGAAAAGGATAAACGAATTCGGTAAGGATAAAGACTTGCTACCAATCAATGGCCAAAAGAACTTAAAGAATAATGAGAAACCAATTCCTTAAGGATTAAGACTTGCTTCCAATCAATGGCCAAAAGAACATAACTTACAAAGTGAAACCAATTCATTATGGATTAAGTCTTGCTTCCAATAAATGGCTAAAAGAACTTAAAGGACAAGGATAAACCAATTCATTAAGCTTAAAGACTTGCTTCCAATCAATGGCCAAAAGAACTTAAAGAATAATGAGAAACCAATTCCTTAAGGATTAAGACTTGCTTCCAATCAATGGCCAAAAAAACATAACTTACAAAGTGAAACCAATTCATTATGGATTAAGTCTTGCTTCCAATCAATGGCCAAAAGAACGTAAAGGACAAGGATAAACCAATTCGTAAAGGATAAAGACTCGCTTCCAATGATCGGCCAAAAGAACTTAAAGAATAATGAGAAACCAATTCCTTAAGGATTAAGACTTGCTTCCAATCAATGGCCAAAAGAACATAACTTACAAAGTGAAGCCAATTCATTATGGATTAAGTCTTGCTTCCAATCAATGGCCAAAGGAACTTAAAGGACAAGGATAAACCAATTCATAAGGATAAAGACTTGCTTCCAATCAATGCCCAAAAGAACTTAAAGAATAATGAGAAACCAATTCCTTAAGGATTAAGACTTGCTTCCAATCAATGGCCAAAAGAACATAACTTACAAAGTGAAACCAATTCATTATGGATTAAGTCTTGCTTCCAATCAATGGCCAAAAGAACTTAAAGGACAAGGATAAACCAATTCGTAAAGGATAAAGACTTGCTTCCAATCAATGGCCAAAAGAACTTAAAGAATAATGAGAAACCAATTCCTTAAGGATTAAGACTTGCTTCCAATCAATGGCCAGAAGAACATAACTTACAAAGTGAAACCAATTCATTATGGATTAAGTCTTGCTTCCAATCAATGGCCAAAAGAACTTAAAGGGCAAGGATAAACCAATTCATAAAGGATAAAGACTTGCTTCCAATCAATGGCCAAAAGAACTTAAAGAATAATGAGAAACCAATTCCTTAAGGATTAAGACTTGCTTCCAATCAATGGCCAAAAGAACATAACTTACAAAGTGAAACCAATTCATTATGGATTAAGTCTTGCTTCCAATCAATGGCCAAAAGAACTTAAAGGACAAGGATAAACCAATTCATTAAGGATAAAGACTTGCTTCCAATCAATGGCCAAAAGAACTTAAAGAATAATGAGAAACCAATTCCTTAAGGATTAAGACTTGCTTCCAATCAATGGCCAAAAGAACATAACTTACAAAGTGAAACCAATTCATTATGGATTAAGTCTTGCTTCCAATCAATGGCCAAAAGAACTTAAAAGACAAGGATAAAACAATTCATAAAGGATAAAGACTTGCTTCCAATCAATGGCCAAAAGAACTTAAAGAATAATGAGAAACCAATTCCTTAAGGATTAAGACTTGCTTCCAATCAATGGCCAAAAGAACATAACTTACAAAGTGAAACCAATTCATTATGGATTAAGTCTTGCTTCCAATCAACGGCCAAAAGAACTTAAAGGACAAGGATAAACCAATTCATTAAGGATAAAGAGTTGCTTCCAATCAATGGCCAAAAGAACTTAAAGAATAATGAGAAACCAATTCCTTAAGGATTAAGACTTGCTTCCAATCAATGGCCAAAAGAACATAACTTACAAAGTGAAACCAATTCATTATGGATTAAGTCTTGCTTCCAATCAATGGCCAAAAGAACGTAAAGGACAAGGATAAACCAATTTGTAAAGGATAAAGACTTGCTTCCCATCAATGGCCAAAAGAACTTAAAGAATAATGAGAAACCAATTCCTTAAGGATTAAGACTTGCTTCCAATCAATGGCCAAAAGAACATAACTTACAAAGTGAAACCAATTCATTGTGTATATAAGACTTGCTTCCAATCAATGGCCAAAAGAACTTAAAGGACAAGGCTAAACCAATTCATTAAGGATAAAGACTTGCTTCCAATCAATGGCCAAAAGAACTTAAAGAATAATGAGAAACCAATTCCTTAAGGATTAAGACTTGCTTCCAATCAATGGCCAAAAGAACATAACTTACAAAGTGAAACCAATTCATTATGGATTAAGTCTTGCTTCCAATCAATGGCCAAAAGAACTTAAAGGACAAGGATAAACCAATTCATAAAGGATAAAGACTTGCTTCCAATCAATGGCCAAAAGAACTTAAAGAATAATAAGAAACCAATTCCTTTAGGATAAAGACTTGCTTCCAATCAATGGCCAAAAGAGCTTAACTTACAAAGTGAAGCCAATTCATTATGGATTAAGTCTTGCTTCCAATCAATGGCCAAAAGAACTTATAGGGCAAGGATAAACCAATTCGTAAAGGATAAAGACTTGCTTCCAATCAATGGCCAAAAGAACTTAAAGAATAATGAGAAACCAATTCCTTAAGGATTAAGACTTGCTTCCAATCAATGGCCAAAAGAACTTAACTTACAAAGATGAAACCAATTCATTATGGATTAAGACTTGCTTCCAATCAATGGCCAAAAGAACTTAAAGAACAAGGATAAACCAATTCATTAAGGATTAAGACTTGCTTCCAATCAATGGCCAAAAGAACTTGAAGAATAATGAGAAATCAATTCCTTAAGGATTAAGACCTGCTTCCAATCAACGGCCAAAAGAAATTAAAGGACAAGGATAAACCAATTCCTAATGGATCAAGACTTGCTTCCACCCAATGGCCAAAAGAACTTAAAGAACAATGAGAAACCAATTCATTAAGGATTAAGACTTGGTTCCAATCAATGGCCAAAAGAACTTAAAGAACAAAGAGAACCCAACTCATTATGGATTAAGACTTGATTTCAATCAATGGCCGAAAGAACTTAAAGGACAAGGATAAACCAATTCATTAAGGATTAAGACTTGCTTCCAATCAATGGCCAAAAGAACTTAAAGAATAATGAGAAACCAATTCATTAAGGATTAAGACTTGCTTCCAATCAATGGCCAAAAGAACTTAAAGAACAAAGATGAAACCAATTCATTAAGGATTAAGACTTGCTTCCAATCAATGGCCAAAAGAACTTAAAGGACAAGGATAAACCAATTCATTAAGGATTAAGACTTGCTTCCAATCAATGGCCAAAAGAACTTAAAGAACAATGAGAAACCAATTCATTAAGGATTAAGACTTGCTTCCAATCAATGGCCAAAAGAACTTAACTTACAAAGTGAAACCAATTCATTAGGGATTAAGACGTGCTTCCAATAAATGGCCAAAAGAACGTAAAGGACAAAGAGAAACCAATTCATTATGGATTAAGTCTTACTTCCAACAACTGGCCAAAAGAACTTAAAGAATAATGAGAAACCAATTCCTTAAGGATTAAGACTTGCTTCCCATCAATGGCCAAAAGAACATAACTTACAAAGTGAAACCAATTCATTATGGATTAAGTCTTGCTTCCAATAAATGGCCAAAAGAACTTAAAGGACAAGGATAAACCAATTCATTAAGGATAAAGACTTGCTTCCAATCAATGGCCAAAAGAACTTAAAGAATAATGAGAAACCAATTCTTTAAGGATTAAGACTTGCTTCCAATCAATGGCCAAAAGAACATAACTTACAAAGTGAAACCAATTCATTATGGATTAACTCTTGCTTCCAATCAATGGCCAAAAGAACTTAAAGGGCAAGGATAAACCAATTCGTAAAGGATAAAGACTTGCTTCCAATCAATGGCCAAAAGAACTTAAAGAATAATGAGAAACCAATTCCTTAAGGATTAAGACTTGCTTCCAATCAATGGCCAAAAGAACATAACTTACAAAGTGAAACCAATTCATTATGGATTAAGTCTTGCTTCCAATCAATGGCCAAAAGAACTTAAAGGGCAAGGATAAACCAATTCATAAGGATAAAGTCTTGCTTCCAATCAATGGCCAAAAGAACTTAAAGAATAATGAGAAACCAATTCCTTAAGGATTAAGACTTGCTTCCAATCAATGGCCAAAAGAACATAACTTACAAAGTGAAACCAATTCATTATGGATTAAGTCTTGCTTCCAATCAATGGCCAAAAGAACTTAAAGGACAAGGATAAACCAATTCAGTAAGGATAAAGACTTGCTTCCAATCAATGGCCAAAAGAACTTAAAGAATAATGAGAAACCAATTCCTTAAGGATTAAGACTTGCTTCCAATCAATGGCCAAAAGAACATAACTTACAAAGTGAAACCAATTCATTATGGATTAAGTCTTGCTTCCAATCAATGGCCAAAAGAACTTAAAGGACAAGGATAAACCAATTCTTAAAGGATAAAGACTTGCTTCCAATCAATGGCCAAAAGAACTTAAAGAATAATGAGAAACCAATTCCTTAAGGATTAAGACTTGCTTCCAATCAATGGCCAAAAGAACATAACTTACAAAGTGAAGCCAATTCATTATGGATTAAGTCTTGCTTCTAATAAATGGCCAAAAGAACTTAAAGGACAAGGATAAACCAATTCCTTAAGGATAAAGACTTGCTTCCAATCAATGGCCAAAACAACTTAAAGAATAATGTGAAACCAATTCCTTAAGGATTAAGACTTGCTTCCAATCAATGGCCAAAAGAACATAACTTACAAAGTGAAACCAATTCATTATGGATTAAGTCTTGCTTCCAATAAATGGCCTAAAGAACTTATAGGACAACGATAAACCAATTCTTAAAGGATAAAGACTTGCTTCCAATCAATGGCCAAAAGAACTTAAAGAATAATGAGAAACCAATTCCTTAAGGATTAAGACTTGCTTCCAATCAATGGCCAAAAGAACTTAACTTACAAAGTGAAACCAATTCATTATGGATTAAGACTTGCTTCCAATCAATGGCCAAAAGAACTTAAAGGACAAGGATAAACCAATTCATTAAGGATAAAGACTTGCTTCCAATCAATGGCCAAAAGAACTTAAATAATAATGAGAAACCAATTCCTTAAGGATTAAGACTTGCTTCCAATCAATGGCCAAAAGAACTTAAGTTACAAAGTGATAGCAATTCATTATGGATTAAGAGTTGCTTCCAATCAATGGCCAAAAGAAGTTAAAGGGCAAGGATAAAGCAATTCATTAAGGATTAAGACTTGCTTCCAATCAATGGCCAAAAGAACTTAAAGAATAATGAGAAACCAATTCCTTAAGGATTAAGACTTGCTTCCAATCAATGGCCAAAAGAACATAACTTACAAAGTGAAACCAATTCATTATGGATTAACACTTGCTTCCAATCAATGGCCAAAAGGACTTAAAGGGCAAGGATAAACCAATTCGTAAAGGATAAAGACTTGCATCCACTCAATGGCCAAAAGACCTTAAAGAATAATGAGAAACCAATTCATTAAGGATTAAGACTTGCTTCCAATCAATGGCCAACAGAACATAACTTACAAAGTGAAACCAATTCATTATGGATTAAGACTTGCTTCCAATCAATGGCCAAAAGAACTTAAAGGACAAGGATAAACCAATTCATTAAGGATAAAGACTTGCTTCCAATCAATGGCCAAAAGAACTTAAAGAATAATGAGAAACCAATTCCTTAAGGATTAAGACTTGCTTCCAATCAATTGCCAAAAGAACATAACTTACAAATTGAAACCAATTCATTATGGATTAAGTCTTGCTTCCAATCAATGCCCAAAGGAACTTAAAGGACGAGGGTAAACCAATTCATTAAGGATAAAGACTTGCTTCCAATCAATGGCCAAAAGAACTTAAAGAATAATGAGAAACCAATTCATTATGGATTAAGTTTTGCGTCCAATCAATGGCCAAAAGAACTTAACTTACAAAGTGAAACAAATTCATTATGTAATAAGTCTTGCTTCCAATCAATGGCCAAAAGAAGTTAAAGGACAAGGATAAAGCAATTCGTAAACGATAAAGACTTGCTTCCAATCAATGGCCAAAAGAACTTAAAGAATAATGAGAAACCAATTCCTTAAGGATTAAGACTTGCTTCCAATCAATGGCCAAAAGAACTTAACTTACAAAGTGAAACCAATTCATTATGGATTAAGTCTTGCTTCCAATCAATGGCCAAAAGAACTTAAAGGACAAGGATAAACCAATTCATTAAGGATAAAGACTTGCTACCAATCAATGGCCAAAAGAACTTAAAGAATAATGAGAAACCAATTCCTTAAGGATTAAGACTTGCTTCCAATCAATGGCCAAAAGAACTTAAAGAACAAAGTGAAACCAATTCATTATGGATTAAGACTTGCTTCCAATCAATGGCCAAAAGAACTTAAAGGACAAGGATGAAACCAATTCATTAAGGCTTAAGACTTGCTTCCAATCAATGCCCAAAAGAACTTAAAGAATAAAGAGAAACCAATTCCTTAAGGATTAAGACTTGCTTCCAATCAATGGCCATAAGAACTTAATGAACAAAGAGAAACCAATTCATTATGGATTAAGACTTGCTTTCAATCAATGGCCAAAAGAACTTAAAGGACAAGGTTAAACCAATTCATTTAGGAATAAGACTTGCTTCCAATCAATGGCCAAAAGAACTTAAAGAATAATGAGAAACCAATTCCTTAAGGATTAAGACTTGCTTCCAACGAATGGCCAAAAGAACTTAACTTACAAAGTGAAACCAATTCATTAAGGATTAAGACTTGCTTCCAATCAATGGCCAAAAGAACTTAAAGGACAAGGATGAAACCAATTCATTAAGGATTAAGACTTGCTTCCAATCAATGGCCAAAAGAACTTAAAGAACAATGAGAAACCAATTCCTATTAAGGATTAAGACTTGCTTCCAATCAATGGCCAAAAGAACTTAAAGAACAATGAGACACCAATTCTTTATGGATTAAGACTTGCCTCCAAACAATGGCCAAAAGAACTTAAAGGACAAGGATAAACCAATTCATTAAGGATTAAGACTTGCTTCCAATGAATGGCCAAAAGAACTTAAAGAATAATGAGAAACCAATTCCTTAAGGGTTAAGACTTGCTTCCAATCAATGGCCAAAAGAACTTAACTTACAAAGAGAAACCAATTCATTATGGATTAAGACTTGCTTCCAATCAATGGCCAAAAGAACTTAAAGGACAAGGATAAACCAATTCATTATGCATTAAGTCTTGCTTCCAATAAAAAGCCAAAAGAACTTAAAGAATAATGAGAAACCAATTCCTTAAGGATTAAGACTTGCTTCCAATCAATGGCCAAAAGAACTTAAAGAACAAAGAGAAACCAAGTCATTATGGATTAAGACTTGCTTCCAATCAATGGCCAAAAGAACTTAAAGGACAAGGATAAACCAATTCATTAAGGATTAAGACTTGCTTCCAATCAATGGCCAAAAGAACTTAAAGAACAATGAGAAACCAATTCATTAAGGATTAAGACTTGCTTCCAATCAATGGCCAAAAGAACTTAAAGAACAAAGTGAAACCAATTCATTAAGGATTAAGACTTGCTTCCAATCAATGGCCAAAAGAACTTAAAGGACAAGGATGAAACCAATTCATTAAGGATTAAGACTTGCTTCCAATCAATGGCCAAAAGAACTTAAAGAACAATGAGAAACCAATTCATTAAGGATTAAGACTTGCTTCCAATCAATGACCAAAAGAACTTAAAGAACAAAGGGAAACCAATTCATTAAGGATTAAGACTTGCTTCCAATCAATGGCCAAAAGAGCTTAAAGAACAAGGATGAAACCAATTCATTAAGGATTAAGACTTGCTTCCAATCAACGGCCAAAAGAACTTAAAGAATAATGAGAAAACCATTTCATTATCGACTAAGACTTGCTTCCAATCAAATGCCAAAAGAACTTAAAGAACAAAGAGAAACCAATTCATTAAGGATTAAGACTTGCTTCCAATCAATGGCCAAAAGAACTTAAAGGACAAGGATGAAACCAATTCATTAAGGATTAAGACTTGCTTCCAATCAATGGCCAAAAGAACTTAAAGAACAATAATGATAAACCAATTCATTAAGGATTAAGACTTGCTTCCAATCAATGGCCAAAAGAACTTAAAGAACAAAGTGAGAAACCAATTCATTAAGGATTAAGACTTGCTTCCAATCAATGGCCAAAAGAACTTAAAGGACAAAGATGAAACCAATTCATTATGGATTAAGACTTGCTTCCAATCAATGGCCAAAAGAACTTAAAGAACAAAGTGATAAACCAATTCATTAAGGATTAAGACTTGCTTCCAATCAATGGCCAAAAGAACTTAAAGAACAAAGTGAGAAACCAATTCATTAAGGATTAAGACTTGCTTCCAATCAATGGCCAAAAGAACTTAAAGGACAAAGATGAAACCAATTCATTAAGGATTAAGACTTGCTTCCAATCAATGGCCAAAAGAACTTAAAGAACAAGGATAAACCAATTCATTAAGGATTAAGACTTGCTTCCAATCAATGGCCAAAAGAACTTAAAGAACAAAGAGAAACCAATTCATTAAGGATTAAGACTTGCTTCCAATCAATGGCCAAAAGAACTTAAAGAACAAAGATGAAACCAATTCATTAAGGATTAAGACTTGCTTCCAATCAATGGCCAAAAGAACTTAAAGAACAATGAGAAACCAATTCATTAAGGATTAAGACTTGCTTCCAATCAATGGCCAAAAGAACTTAAAGAACAAAGAGAAACCAATTCATTAAGGATTAAGACTTGCTTCCAATCAATGGCCAAAAGAACTTAAAGGACAAAAAGTGAAACCAATTCATTATGGATTAAGACTTGCTTCCAATCAATGGCCAAAAGAACTTAAAGACAATGAGATAAACCAATTCATTAAGGATTAAGACTTGCTTCCAATCAATGGCCAAAAGAACTTAAAGAACAAAGAGAAACCAATTCATTAAGGATTAAGACTTGCTTCCAATCAATGGCCAAAAGAACTTAAAGAACAAGGATAAAACCAATTCATTAAGGATTAAGACTTGCTTCCAATCAATGGCCAAAAGAACTTAAAGACAATGAGAAACCAATTCATTAAGGATTAAGACTTGCTTCCAATCAATGGCCAAAAGAACTTAAAGAACAAAGTGAAAACCAATTCATTAATGGATTAAGACTTGCTTCCAATCAATGGCCAAAAGAACTTAAAGGACAAGGATAAACCAATTCATTAAGGATTAAGACTTGCTTCCAATCAATGGCCAAAAGAACTTAAAGAACAATGAGAAACCAATTCATTAAGGATTAAGACTTGCTTCCAATCAATGGCCAAAAGAACATAACTTACAAAGTGGAACCAATTCATTATGGATTAAGTCTTGCTTCCAATCAATGGCCAAAAGAACTTAAAGGACAAGGATAAACCAATTCATTAAGGATAAAGACTTGCTTCCAATCAATGGCCAAAAGAACTTAAAGAATAATGAGAAACCAATTCATTAAGGATTAAGACTTGCTTCCAATCAATGGCCAAAAGAACTTAACTTACAAATGAGAAACCAATTCATTAAGGATTAAGACTTGCTTCCAATCAATGGCCAAAAGAACTTAAAGGACAAGGATAAACCAATTCATTAAGGATAAAGACTTGCTTCCAATCAATGGCCAAAAGAACTTAAAGAATAATGAGAAACCAATTCATTAAGGATTAAGACTTGCTTCCAATCAATGGCCAAAAGAACATAACTTACAAAGTGAAACCAATTCATTATGGATTAAGACTTGCTTCCAATCAATGGCCAAAAGAACTTAAAGGACAAGGATAAACCAATTCATTAAGGATAAAGACTTGCTTCCAATCAATGGCCAAAAGAACTTAAAGAACAATGAGAAACCAATTCATTAAGGATTAAGACTTGCTTCCAATCAATGGCCAAAAGAACTTAACTTACAAAGTGAAACCAATTCATTAAGGATTAAGACTTGCTTCCAAACAATGGCCAAAAGAACTTAAAGGACAAGGATAAACCAATTCCTGAAGGATCAAGACTTGCTTCCAACCAATGGCCAAAAGAGCTTAAAGAATAATGAGAAACCAATTTATTAAGGGTTAAGACTTGCTTCCAATCAACGATCAAAAATAACTTAACTTACAAAGTGAAACCAATTCATTATGGATTAAGTCTTGCTTCCAATCAATGGCCAAAAGAACTTAAAGGACAAGGAAAAATCAATTCGTAAAGGATAAAGACTTGCATCCAATGAATGGCCAAAAGAGTTTAAAGAATAATGAGAAACCAATTCCTTAAGGATTAAGACTTGCTTCCAATCAATGGCCAAAAGAACTTAACTTACAAAGTGAAACCAATTCATTATGGATTAAGTCTTGCATCCAATCAATGGCCAAAAGAACTTAAAGGACAAGGATAAACCAATTCGTAAAGGATTAAGACTTGCTCGCAATCAATGGCCAAAAGAACTTAAAGAATAAGGAGAAACCAATTCATTAAGGATTAAGACTTGCTTCCAATCAATGGCCAAAAGAACTTAACTTACAAAGAGAAACCAATTCATTAAGGATTAAGACTTGCTTCCAATCAATGGCCAAAAGAACTTAAAGGACAAGGATAAACCAATTCATTAAGGATTAAAGACTTGCTTCCAATCAATGGCCAAAAGAACTTAAAGAATAATGAGAAACCAATTCATTAAGGATTAAGACTTGCTTCCAATCAATGGCCAAAAGAACATTAACTTACAAAGTGAAACCAATTCATTAAGGATTAAGACTTGCTTCCAATCAATGGCCAAAAGAACTTAAAGGACAAGGATAAACCAATTCATAAGGATTAAGACTTGCTTCCAATCAATGGCCAAAAGAACTTGAAGAATAATAAGAAACCACTTCCTTAAGGATTAAGACTTGCTTCGACTCAGTGGCCAAAAGAACTTAAAGAACAAAGTGAAACCAATTCATCATGGATTAAATCTTGCTTCCGATCAATGGCTAAAACAACTTAAAGGACAAAGATAATCCAATTCCTAAAGGATTAAGACTTGCTTCCAATCAATAGCCAAAAGAACTTGAAGAATAATGAGAAACCAATTCATTAAGGATTAAGACTTGATTCCAATCAATGGCCAAAAGACCTTAAAGGACAAAGAGAAACCAATTCCTAAAGGATTAAGACTTGCTTCCAATCAATAGCCAAAAGAACTTAAAGAATAATGAGAAACCAATTCCTTAAGGATTAAGACTTGCTTCCAATCAATGGCCAAAAGAACTTAACTTACAAAGATGAAACCAAGTCATTATGGATTAAGATATGATTCCAATCAACGGCCAAAAGAACTTAAAGGACAAAGAGAAACCAATTCATTTAGGATAAACACTTGCTTCCAATCAATGGCCAAAAGAACTTAAAGAATAATGAGAAACCAATTCCTTAAGGATTAAGACTTGCTTCCAATCAATGGCCAAAAGAACATAACTTACAAAGATGAAACCAATTCATTATGGATTAAGTCTTGCTTCCAATCAATGGCCAAAAGAACTTAAAGGACAAGGATAAACCAATTCAGTTAAGGATAAAGACTTGCTTCCAATCAATGGCCAAAAGAAGTTAAAGAATAATGACAAAGCTATTCCTTAAGCATTAAGACTTGTTTCCAATCAAAGGCCAAAAGAACATAACTTACAAAGTGAAACCAATTCATTATGGATTAAGTCTTGCTTCCAATCAATGGCCAAAAGAACTTAAAGGACAAGGATAAACCAATTCAGTAAGGATAAAGACTTGCTTCCAATCAATGGCCAAAAGAACTTAAAGAATAATGAGAAACCAATTCCTTAAGGATTAAGACTTGCTTCCAATCAATGGCCAAAAGAACATAACTTACAAAGATGAAACCAATTCATTATGGATTAAGACTTGCTTCCAATCAATGGCCAAAAGAACTTAAAGGACAAGGATAAACCAATTCATTAAGGATAAAGACTTGCTTCCAATCAATGGCCAAAAGAACTTAAAGAATAATGAGAAACCAATTCATTAAGGATTAAGACTTGCTTCCAATCAATGGCCAAAAGAACTTAACTTACAAAGTGAAACCAATTCATTATGGATTAAGACTTGCTTCCAATCAATGGCCAAAAGAACTTAAAGGACAATGATAAACCAATTCATTAAGGATTAAGACTTGCTTCCAATCAATGGCCAAAAGAACTTAAAGAACAATGAGAAACCAATTCATTAAGGATTAAGACTTGCTTCCAATCAATGGCCAAAAGAACTTAACTTACAAAGATGAAACCAATTCATTATGGATTAAGACTTGCTTCCAATCAATGGCCAAAAGAACTTAAAGAACAAGGAGAAACCAATTCATAAGGATTAAGACTTGCTTCCAATCAATGGCCAAAAGAACTTAAAGGACAAGGAGAAACCAATTGCTTATTGATTAAGACCTGCATTTAATCAAGGGCCAAAAGAACTTGAAGGATAAAGAGAAACCAATTCCTTAAGGATTAAGACTTGCTTCCAAACAATGGCCAAAAGAACTTAAAGGTCAAGGAGAAATCAATTCCTTAAGGACTGAGACTTGCTTTCAATCAATGGCCAAAAGAACTTAAAGAACAATGCGAAACCAAGTCCTTATGGATTAAGACTTGCTTTCAATCAATGGCCAAAAGAACTTAAAGGACAAAGTGAAACCAATTCATTATGGATTAAGACTTGCTTCCAATAAATGGCCAAAAGAACTTAAAGCACAAGGATAAACCAATTCGTAAAGGATAAAGACTTGCTTGCAATCAATGGCCAAAAGAACTTAAAGAATAACGAGAAAACAATTCGTAAAGGATAAAGACTTGCTTCCGATCAATGGCCAAAAGAACATAACTTACAAAGTGAACCCAATTCATTATGGATTAAGTTTTGCGTCCAATAAATGGCCAAAAGAACTTAAAGGACAAGGATAAACAAATTCGTAAAGGATAAAGACTTGCATCCAATCAATTGCCAAAAGAACTTAAAGAATAATGAGAAACCGATTCCTTAAGGATTAAGACTTGCTTCCAATCAATGGTCAAAAGAACATAACTTACAAAGTGAAACCAATTCATTATGGATTAAGTTTTGCGTCCAATCAATGGCCAAAAGAACTTCAAGGACAAGGATAAACCAATTCGTAAAGGATAAAGACTCGCTTCCAATGATTGGCTAAAAGAACTTAAAGAATAGTGGGAAACCAATTCCTTAAGGATTAAGACTTGCTTCCAATCAGTGCCCAAAAGAACATAAAGGACAAGGATAAACCAATTCATTATGGATTAAGTCTTGCTTCCAATCAATGGCCAAAAGAACTTAAAGAACAAGGAGAAACCAATTCTTAAGGATAAAGACTTGCTTCCAATCAATGGCCAAAAGAACTTAAAGAATAAAGAGAAACCAATTCCTTAAGGATTAAGACTTGCTTCCAATCAATGGCCAAAAGAACATAACTTACAAAGTGAAACCAATTCATTAAGGATTAAGACTTGCTTCCAATCAATGGCCAAAAGAGCTTAAAGGACAAGGATAAACCAATTCATTAAGGATAAAGACTTGCTTCCAATCAATGGCCAAAAGAACTTAAAGAACAATGAGAAACCAATTCATTAAGGATTAAGACTTGCTTCCAATCAATGGCCAAAAGAACATAACTTAAAGGACAAAGTGAAAACCAATTCATTATGGATTAAGACTTGCTTCCAATCAATGGCCAAAAGAACTTAAAGGACAAGGATAAACCAATTCCTTAAGGATTAAGACTTGCTTCCAATCAATGGCCAAAAGAACATTAAAGAACAATGAGAAACCAATTCCTTAAGGATTAAGACTTGCTTCCAATCAATGGCCAAAAGAACATAACTTACAAAGATGAAACCAATTCATTATGGATTAAGACTTGCTTCCAATCAATGGCCAAAAGAACTTAAAGGAATAAGGATAAACCAATTCATTAAGGATTAAGACTTGCTTCCAATCAATGGCCAAAAGAACTTAAAGAACAATGAGAAACCAATTCATTAAGGATTAAGACTTGCTTCCAATCAATGGCCAAAAGAACATAACTTACAAAGATGAAACCAATTCATTATGGATTAAGACTTGCTTCCAATCAATGGCCAAAAGAACTTAAAGGACAAGGATAAACCAATTCATTAAGGATAAAGACTTGCTTCCAATCAATGGCCAAAAGAACTTAAAGAACAATGAGAAACCAATTCATTAAGGATTAAGACTTGCTTCCAATCAATGGCCAAAAGAACATAACTTACAAAGTGAAACCAATTCATTATGGATTAAGACTTGCTTCCAATCAATGGCCAAAAGAACTTAAAGGACAAGGATAAACCAATTCATTAAGGATAAAGACTTGCTTCCAATCAATGGCCAAAAGAACTTAAAGAACAATGAGAAACCAATTCATTAACGATTAAGACTTGCGTTCAATCAATGGCCAGTAGAACTTAAAGAACAAAGTGATAAACCAATTCATTAAGGATTAAGACTTGCTTCCAATCAATGGCCAAAAGAACTTAAAGAACAAGGAGAAACCAATTCATTAAGGATTAAGACTTGCTTCCAATCAATGGCCAAAAGAACTTAAAGAACAATGAGAAACCAATTCATTAAGGATTAAGACTTGCTTCCAATCAATGGCCAAAAGAACTTAAAGAAGAAAGGGAAACCAATTATTTAAGGATTAAGAAATGCTTCCAATCAATGGCCAAAAGAACTTAAAGAACAATGAGAAACTAATTCATTAAGGATTAAGACTTGCTTCCAATCAATGGCCAAAAGAACTTAAAGGACAAAGTGAGAAACCAATTCATTAAGGATTAAGACTTGCTTCCAATCAATGGCCAAAAGAACTTAAAGAACAATGAGAAACCAATTCATTATGGATTAAGACTTGCTTCCAATCAATGGCCAAAAGAACTTAAAGAACAATGATGAAACCAATTCATTAAGGATTAAGACTTGCTTCCAATCAATGGCCAAAAGAACTTAAAGGACAAGGAGAAACCAATTCATTAAGGATTAAGACTTGCTTCCAATCAATGGCCAAAAGAACTTAAAGAACAAAGTGAAACCAATTCATTAAGGATTAAGACTTGCTTCCAATCAATGGCCAAAAGAACTTAAAGACAATGAGAAACCAATTCATAAGGATTAAGACTTGCTTCCAATCAATGGCCAAAAGAACTTAAAGAACAATGAGAAACCAATTCATTAAGGATTAAGACTTGCTTCCAATCAATGGCCAAAAGAACTTAAAGAACAAAGATGAAACCAATTCATTAAGGATTAAGACTTGCTTCCAATCAATGGCCAAAAGAACTTAAAGGAATAAGGAGAAACCAATTCATTAAGGATTAAGACTTGCTTCCAATCAATGGCCAAAAGAACTTAACTTACAAAGAGAAACCAATTCATTATGGATTAAGACTTGCTTCCAATCAATGGCCAAAAGAACTTAAAGACAAAGGATAAACCAATTCATTAAGGATAAAGACTTGCTTCCAATCAATGGCCAAAAGAACTTAAAGAACAATGAGAAACCAATTCCTTAAGGATTAAGACTTGCTTCCAATCAATGGCCAAAAGAACATAACTTACAAAGTGAAACCAATTCATTAAGGATTAAGACTTGCTTTCAATCAATGGCCAGAAGAACTTAAAGAACAAAGTGATAAACCAATTCATTAAGGATAAAGACTTGCTTCCAATCAATGGCCAAAAGAACTTAAAGAACAAAGAGAAACCAATTCATTAAGGATTAAGACTTGCTTCCAATCAATGGCCAAAAGAACTTAAAGAACAATGATGAAACCAATTCATTAAGGATTAAGACTTGCTTCCAATCAATGGCCAAAAGAACTTAAAGGACAAAGATGAAACCAATTCATTAAGGATTAAGACTTGCTTCCAATCAATGGCCAAAAGAACTTAAAGACAATGAGAAACCAATTCATTAAGGATAAAGACTTGCTTCCAATCAATGGCCAATAGAACTTAAGGAAGAAGGAGAAACCAGTTGCTTACGAATTAAGGCTTGATCCAATCAACGGCCAAAAGAACTTAAAGAACAAAGAGAAACCAATTCCTTAAGGATTATGACATGATTCCAATCAATGGCCAAAAGAACTTAAAGCACAAAGAGAAACCAATTCATTAAGGATTAAGACATGGTTCCAATGAACGGCCGAAAGAACTTAAAGGACAATGAGAAACCAATTCATTAAGGATTAAGACATGGTTCCAATCAATGCCCAAAAGAACTTAAAGTGACAATTCATTATGGATGAAGTCTTGCTTCCACCAATTCATTAAACCAATTCGGATTAAGACTTGCTTCCAATCAATGGCCAAAAGAACTTAAAGAACAATGAGAAACCAATTCATTAAGGATTAAGACTTGCTTCCAATCAATGGCCAAAAGAACTTAAAGAACAAAGAGAAACCAATTCATTAAGGATTAAGACTTGCTTCCAATCAATGGCCAAAAGAACTTAAAGGACAAGGAGAAACCAATTCAGTTAGGATTAAGACTTGCTTCCAATCAATGGCCAAAAGAACTTAAAGAATAATGAGAAACCAATTCATTAAGGATTAAGACTTGCTTCCAATCAATGGCCAAAAGAACTTAAAGGACAAAGATGAAACCAATTCATTAAGGATTAAGACTTGCTTCCAATCAATGGCCAAAAGAACTTAAAGAACAAGGAGAAACCAATTCATTAAAGGATTAAGACTTGCTTCCAATCAATGGCCAAAAGAACTTAAAGAACAATGAGAAACCAATTCCTTAAGGATTAAGACTTGCTTCCAATCAATGGCCAAAAGAACTTAACTTACAAAGAGAAACCAATTCATTATGGATTAAGACTTGCTTCCAATCAATGGCCAAAAGAACTTAAAGAACAAGGAGAAACCAATTCATTAAGGATTAAGACTTGCTTCCAATCAATGGCCAAAAGAACTTAAAGAACAATGAGAAACCAATTCTTAAGGATTAAGACTTGATTCCAATCAATGGCAAAAAGAACTTAAAGGACAAAGTGAAACCAATTCATTATGGATTAAGTTTTGCTTCCAATCAATGGCCAAAAGAACTTCAAGGACAAGGATAAACCAATTCAGTTAAGGATTAAGACTTGCTTCCAACCGATGGCAAAAAGAACTTAAAGAACAGAGAGAAACCAATTTCTTAAGGATTAAGACTTGCTTCCAATCAATGGCCAAAAGAACATAACTTACAAAGTGAAACCAATTCATTATGGATTAAGTCTTGCTTCCAATCAATTGCCAAAAGAACTTAAACAACAAGGATAAACCAATTCATTAAGGATAAAGACTTGCTTCCAATCAATGGCCAAAAGAACTTAAAGAATAATGAGAAACCAATTCCTTAAGGATTAGGACTTGCTTCCAATCAATGGCCAAAAGAACATAACTTACAAAGTGAAACCAATTCATTATGTATTAAGTCTTGCTTCCAATCGATGGCCAAAAGAACTTCAAAGACAAGGATAAACCAATTCATAAAGGATAAAGACTTGCTTCCAATCAATGGCCAAAAGAACTTAAAGAACAATGAGAAACCAATTCCTTAAGGATTAAGGCTTGCTTCTAATCAATGGCCAAAAGAACATAACTTACAAAGTGAAGCCAATTGCATAAGGATTAAGACTTGCTTCCAATCAATGGCCAAAAGAACTTAAAGGACAAGGATAAACCAATTCATTATGGATAAAGACTTGCTTCCAATCAATGGCCAAAAGAACTTAAAAGACAAGGATAAACCAATTCCTTGAGGATTAAGACTTGCTTCCAATCAATGGCCAAAAGAACATAAAGAAAAAAGAGAAACCAATTCATTATGGATTAAGACTTGCTTCCAATCAATGGCCAAAAGAACTTAAAGGACAAGGATAAACCAATTCAAAGGATAAAGACTAGCTTCGAATCAATGGACAAAAGAAGTTAAAGAACAATGAGAAAGCAATAGCTAAAGGATTAAGGCTAGCTACAAATCAATGGGCAAAAGAACATAAAGAACAAAGAGAACCCAATTCCTTATTGATTAAGACTTGATTCCAAACAATGGCGAAAAGAGCATAAAGGACAAGTGATAAACCAATTCATTAAGGATTAAGACTTGCTTCCAATCAATGGCCAAAAGAACTTAAAGAACAAGGAGAAACCAATTCCTTAAGGATTAAGACTTGCTTCCAATCAATGGCCAAAAGAACATAAAGAACAAAGAGAAACCAATTCATTAAGGATTAAGACTTGCTTCCAATCAATGGCCAAAAGAACTTAAAGGACAAGGATAAACCAATTCAGTAAGGACAAAGACTTGCTTCCAATCAATGGCCAAAAGAACTTAAAGAATAATGAGAAACCAATTCATTTAGGATTAAGACATGATTCCAATCAATGGCCAAAAGAACATAAAGAACAATGAGAAACCAATTCCTTAAGCATTAAGACTTGCTTCCAATCAATGGCCAAAAGAACTTAAAGAACAATGATAAACCAATTCATTAAGGATTAAGACTTGCTTCCAATCAATGGCCAAAAGAACTTAAAGAACAATGAGAAACCAATTCATTAAGGATTAAGACTTGCTTCCAATCAATGGCCAAAAGAACTTAAAGAACAAGGATGAAACCAATTCATTAAGGATTAAGACTTGCTTCCAATCAATGGCCAAAAGAACTTAAAGAACAATGAGAAACCAATTCCTTAAGGATTAAGACTTGCTTCCAATCAATGGCCAAAAGAACTTAAAGAACAATGAGAAAACCAATTCAGTAAGGATTAAGACTTGCTTCCAATCAATGGCCAAAAGAACTTAAAGAAAATGATAAACCAATTCAGTAAGGATTAAGACTTGCTTCCAATCAATGGCCAAAAGAACTTAAAGAACAATGAGAAACCAATTCATTAAGGATTAAGACTTGCTTCCAATCAATGGCCAAAAGAACTTAAAGAACAATGAGAAACCAATTCATTAAGGATTAAGACTTGCTTCCAATCAATGGCCAAAAGAACTTAAAGACAAAGATAAACCAATTCATTAAGGATTAAGACTTGCTTCCAATCAATGGCCAAAAGAACTTAAAGAACAATGAGAAACCAATTCCTTAAGGATTAAGACTTGCTTCCAATCAATGGCCAAAAGAACTTAAAGAACAAGGTGAAACCAATTCATTAAGGATTAAGACTTGCTTCCAATCAATGGCCAAAAGAACTTAAAGAACAAAGATGAAACCAATTCATTAAGGATTAAGACTTGCTTCCAATCAATGGCCAAAAGAACTTAAAGAACAATGATGAAACCAATTCCTTAAGGATTAAGACTTGCTTCCAATCAATGGCCAAAAGAACTTAAAGGACAAAGTGAAACCAATTCATTAAGGATTAAGACTTGCTTCCAATCAATGGCCAAAAGAACTTAAAGACAAGTGAAACCAATTCATTAAGGATTAAGACTTGCTTCCAATCAATGGCCAAAAGAACTTAAAGAACAATGAGAAACCAATTCATTAAGGATTAAGACTTGCTTCCAATCAATGGCCAAAAGAACTTAAAGAACAATGAGAAACCAATTCATTAAGGATTAAGACTTGCTTCCAATCAATGGCCAAAAGAACTTAAAGAACAATGAGAAACCAATTCATTAAGGATTAAGACTTGCTTCCAATCAATGGCCAAAAGAACTTAAAGAACAATGAGAAACCAATTCATTATGGGATTAAGACTTGCTTCCAATCAATGGCCAAAAGAACTTAAAGACAAAGATGAAACCAATTCATTAAGGATTAAGACTTGCTTCCAATCAATGGCCAAAAGAACTTAAAGGACAAGGATAAACCAATTCATAAGGATTAAGACTTGCTTCCAATCAATGGCCAAAAGAACTTAAAGAACAATGAGAAACCAATTCATTAAGGATTAAGACTTGCTTCCAATCAATGGCCAAAAGAACTTAAAGACAAGTGAAACCAATTCATTAAGGATTAAGACTTGCTTCCAATCATTGGCCAAAAGAACTTAAAGAACAATGAGAAACCAATTCCTTATGGATTAAGACTTGCTTTCAATCAATGGCCATAAGAACTTAAAGAACAAAGAGAAACCAATTGATTAAGGATTAAAACTTACTTCCAATCAATGGCCAAAAGAACTTAAAGACAAAGTGAAACCAATTCATTAAGGATTAAGACTTGCTTCCAATCAATGGCCAAAAGAACTTAAAGGACAATGAGAAACCAATTCATAAGGATTAAGACTTGCTTCCAATCAATGCCGATAAGAACTTAAAGAACAAAGTGAACCCAACTCCTTATGGATTAACACTTGCTTTCAATCAATGGCCAAAACAACTTAAAGGACAAGGATGAAACCAATTCCTTCAGGATTAAGACTTGCTTCCAATCAATGGCAAAAGAACTTAAAGAATAATGAGAATCCAATTCCTTAAGGATTAAGACTTGCTTCCAATCAATGGCCAAAAGAACTTAACTTACAAAGTGAAACCAATTCATTATGTATTAAGAATTACTTCCAATCAATGGCCAAAAGAACTTAAAGGACAAGGATAAACCAATTCATTATGGATTAAGACTTGCTTCCGATCAATGGCCAAAAGAACTTAAAGAATAATGAGAAACCAATTCCTTAAGGATTAAGACTTGCTTCCAATCAATGGCCAAAAGAACTTAACTTACAAAGTGAAACCAATTCATTATGGATTAAGTCTTGCTTCCAATCAATGGCCAAAAGAACTTAAAGGACAAGGATAAACCAATTCAGTAAGGATAAAGACTTGCTTCCAATCAATGGCCAGAAGAACTTAAAGAATAATGAGAAACCAATTCCTTAAGGATTAAGACTTGCTTCCAATCAATGGCCAAAAGAACATAACTTACAAAGTGAAACCAATTCATTATGGATTAAGTCTTGCTTCCAATCAATGGCCAAAAGAACTTAAAGGACAAGGATAAACCAATTCGTAAAGGATAAAGACTTGCTTCCAATCAATGGCCAAAAGAACTTAAAGAATAATGAGAAACCAATTCCTTAAGGATTAAGACTTGCTTCCAATCAATGGCCAAAAGAACATAACTTACAAAGTGAAACCAATTCATTATGGATTAAGTCTTGCTTCCAATCAATGGCCAAAAGAACTTAAAGGACAAGGATAAACCAATTCGTAAGGATAAAGACTTGCTTCCAATCAATGGCCAAAAGAACTTAAAGAATAATGAGAAACCAATTCCTTAAGGATTAAGACTTGCTTCCAATCAATGGCCAAAAGAACATAACTTACAAAGTGAAACCAATTCATTATGGATTAAGTCTTGCTTCCAATAAATGGCCAAAAGAACTTAAAGGACAAGGATAAACCAATTCATAAGGATAAAGACTTGCTTCCAATCAATGGCCAAAAGAACTTAAAGAATAATGAG
>JAVHNO010000270.1:633847-692978 GCA_031439595.1 Pterocarpus santalinus | reverse complement strand
CCACCACAATGTGATTCTCACTCCCTTAACAAGCAATTCTCTAGTTGAGCAAATAGGCACACAAATTCTATTGCCCACGAAACAGAAAACCTTCATGCCTATAGAACTTGTTAAATGCACCCTTTTCACATGCAAGATATATTAGCAAAATCGAGTCAGCTTGCATACAAATCTTTCAAGTGCTCAAATCCTAACAACTTAGAAGTAAGTGTAGTGATTAAAACATATCTCCTAGATAAAGCATCAAAGAATTACATTCTCTTTTCCTTGCTTATAAGCAATCACATATGGAAAGTGTCTCAATGAATTTCTACCCATTTGGCATGTCTTTTGTTCAACTTACATTGACCTTTTAGGTGCTTCAAAGACTCATGATCAGTGTGAATCACGAACTCTTTGGGCAGCAAATAATGTTGCCAAACCTCCAAAGCTCGAACCAAGGCATATAGCTCCTTGTCATAGGTAGAATACTTGAGTTGAGCTCCATTCAACTTCTCACTGAAGAATGCAATGGGACGTTTTTCCTGCATCAAAACAGCACCTATACCAATCCCAGAAGCATCACATTCTACTTCAAAAGTCTTATCAAAATTAGGCAAAACAAGAATAGGAGCAGAACACAATTTTTCTTTCAAAGTGTTAAAAGCAAGTTCTTGTTCTTGTCCCCATTTAAACCCAACATCCTTTTTAACAATTTCAGTTAAAGGAGCAGCAATGGTAGAGAAATGTTTCACAAATCTCCTATAAAACCCAGCTAAACCATGAAAACTCCTTACCTCAAAAACACTCTTAGGCGTTGGCCATTCTTGAATAGCCTTCACCTTCTCCTCATCAACCTCAATACCATGTGCACTCACAACAAAACCAAGAAACACAACTCTATCAATGCAAAATGTGCACTTCCTAAGGTTGGCATACAACTTCTCCTTCCTAAGAACTTCTAAAACAGCCTTTACATGCCATATGTGTTCATCCAAACATTTGCTATAAATTAAGATATCATCAAAATAAACAACCACAAACTTCCCCAAGAAATCCCTCAAAACATGGTTCATTAAGCGCATAAAAGTACTAGGTGCATTAGTTAACCCAAAAGGCATAACCAACCACTCATAAAGACCATATTTTGTTTTAAATGCGCCTTCCATTCATCCCTGGTTTCATTCTAATTTGGTGATACCCACTTTTCAAATCAATTTTAGTGAATAATGCATGCACCATTTAACTCATCAAGCATGTCATCTAACCTAGGAATAGGGATGGCGATACTTTACCGGATTATCTTGTTGATCATGCCGACAATCCACACACATCCTCCAAGTGCCATCTTTCTTTGGAACCAACAAAAGCGGAACAAAGACATGGACTCATGCTTTCCCTCACATACCCTTTAGCCAGCAAATCATCCACTTGCCTTTGAAGCTCCTTTGTCTCCTCAGGATTACTTCTATAGGCTGGTCTATTTGGAATACTAGCTCCGGGCACAAAATCAATTTGGTGCTCAATCCCTCTCAATGGTGGTAATCCACTTGGCACCTCACTAGGGAACACATCTTCAAACTCCTCACCCACCAAAGAAAGAAAACAACTAGGCAAATTTGGGTTAAGTTCAGTTTCATAGAGTAAAACCTCCTTAAATCGAATCATAATCAAAGCTCTTTTGCCTAACAAAGCACTTTTCAAATCTCTCTCTTTTGCATAAAAACATTTCCTCTCACTCTCTTCATTTTTCTCACTCTTCTCTTTCTTTTCACTCTTTTCTTTCTTTGCATTTTGCTCACCTCTCTCTTTCTTTTCTTTATTTTCTCTCACCATTGGGCCTTGTTCTTTATTCTTTTCTCTCATGGCCTCTTTTCTCTCTTTTTCTTTTTCCTCACTTCCCAAATTCCCCATACAAGTTTGTTGAAGCTTCATTTGATCAAGATAGACGTCCTTGAGCGATAATGGTGCAAGAGTGATCTTGTGGCCATTAAAATCAAAGGAATACCTATTCTTGTACCCATCATGTAGCACACGCCTATCAAATTGCCATGGTCTCCCCAACAACAAATGACTAGCCTGCATGGGTACTACATCACACATTACTTCATCACTATACTTCCCAATGGAGAATGCAACCACAACTTGTCTAGTAACTTTCACTTCCCCACTATTATTCAACCATTGCAACCTATATGGATTAGGATGCTTATCATGCTTCAATCCCAACTTCTCCACTAAGGTGGTACTAGCAACATTGCTCCAACTTCCACCATCAACAATCAAGCTGCACACCTTTCCACCAACTAAACATCTAGTGTGAAAGATGTTCTCTCTTTGCTCTAGGTTGTCCTCCTTAACTTGCATATTCAAAGCACGCTCTAGCTAACAAGAGACCCACCATGCACAGCATATTCAACATTCTCATCATTATCAGAACAGTCCTCTAATGGTGGCATATCATCACTACCATCAGACTTACCATCATCATCAGATTCAGATACAACTTCACCTCCCTAATGACCATTGTTCTCTTGTTCTGCAATTAGATGCATAATGGCCTGCAAGCGTGGCACTTGGAAGCATTTAACATCTCTGTGTCTAGAAGTAGCAGTAGAAGAAGATGAATTAGAAGTACCATTCTTCTTGGCTATGTCCAGTCCCTTCTCCTTGGGATTTGAGTCCTTATTCTTCTTTGTGTCCTCATACTTAGACCATTTTGAACCCCACTTCGAGTTGGAATTCGAAAATGCCTTAGCTGCCCTTCTTTGATTTTGTTGTTTCTCTACCTTCATTGCCATGCTAACCAAATCCTCCATCTCCACATAATGGTGTAATTCTACCACATCTGCAATCTCCTTATTTAAACCACCTATAAACCGAGCCATAGTTACTTCCAAATCCTCCTCAATGATACATGCTTAGAGAGGGTAATTTGGTCATTCCAACAATGGGAAAAAAGCTTGTTTCTAGCAAGTTGGTTCTACCTTGGAGATCAAGCAATCCAAGAGCTCATTTCAAGTTACTTGGAGATCAAGGAATCAAGCTTAATTACAAGAATTTGAGAGCAAGCAATCTAATTATGTTGGAGATATATTTAGATTGTTGTTAGATTCTTTTTTGATTTGTTTTGACATTTTCAGATTTAAATTGAATTAGTATATCTTTTAAGACTTAAATCAAATCTGATCTAATCTATAAAGATCAAATCTGATTTAATTTTGTTAGGGATAAATCTTTTAGGATAGAATCGTATCTTTAATTTTTAAATTTTAGCTTCAAATCAAATCTTTTAGATAGGATTAGATAATTTCTAGTTTTAGAATTTATGTATAAATAGGCAACTTGGCCTATAGACAATAGAGAATTTTGATCATATTTGATTTAAATCCTAAAAGACAAACTGAATCAATTTAAATCTAAACAAACCTAGACTAAGTCAAAACAAATCAAAAAAGAATCTAACAACAATCTAAATATATCTCCAACATAATTAGATTGCTTGCTCTCCAAGTTACTGTAATTAAGCTTGATTCCTTGATCTCCAAGTAACTTGAAATGAGCTCTTGGATTGCTTGATCTCCAAGGTAGAACCAACTTGCTAGAAACAAGCTTTTTTCCCATTGTTGGAATGACCAAATTACCCTCTCTAAGCATGTATCAAGTTCTTTTGGCCATTGGTTGGAAGCAAGTCTTAACCCTTAAGGAATTGGTTTCTCATTATTCTTTAAGTTCTTTTGCCCATTCATTGGAAGCAAGTCTTTATCCTTTATGAATTGCTTTATCCTTGCCCATTAAGTTCTTTTGGCCATTGATTGGAAGCAAGACTTAATCCATAATGAATTGGTTTCACTTTGTAAGTTATGTTCTGTTGGCCATTGACTGGAAGCAAGTCTTCATCCTTAAGGAATTAGTTTCTCATTATTTTTCAAGTTCTATTGGCCATTGGTGGGAAGCAAGTCTTAACCCTTAAGGAATTGGTTTCTCATTATTCTTTAAGTTCTTTTGGCCATTCATTGGAAGCAAGTCTTTATCCTTTACGAATTAGTTTATCCTTGTCCTTTAAGTTCTTTTGGCCATTTATTGGAAGCAAGACTTAATCCATAATGAATTGGCTTTACTTTGTAAGTTATGTTCTTTTGGCCATTGATTGGAAGCAAGTCTTAATCCTGAAGGAATTGGTTTCTCATTATTCTTTAAGTTCTTCTGGCCATTGATTGGAAGCAAGTCTTTATCCTTTACGAAGTGGTTTATCCTTGTCTTTTAAGTTCTTTTGGCCATTTGTTGGAAGCAAGACTTAATTCATAATGAATTGGTTTCACTTTGTAAGTTATGTTCTTTTGGCCATTGATTGGAAGCAAGCCTTAATGCTTAAGGAATTGGTTTCTCATTATTCTATAAGTTCTTTTGGCCATTGATTGGAAGTAAGTCTTTATCCTTTACGAATTGGTTTATCCTTGTCCTTTAAGTTCTTTTGGCCATTTATTGGAAGTAAGACTTAATCCATAATGAATTCGCTTCACTTTGTAAGTTATGTTCTTCTGGCCATTGAGTGGAAGCAAGTCTTAATCCTTAAGGAATTGGTTTCTCATTATTCTTTAAGTTCTTTTGGCCATTGATTGGAAGCAAGTCTTTATCCTTTACGAATTGGTTTATCCTTGTCCTTTAAGTTCTTTTGGCCATTTATTGGAAGCAAGACTTAATCCATAATGAATTGGCTTCACTTTGTGATGTGATCAAGGAAGATAAAGTAGACTCAAGAAAGCAAAGGCAAGGAGGAGATCCTTTGGAAGGAATTGGTGGACCAATGACTAGATCCAAATCCAAGAGAGCTAAGGAAGCTTTGGGCCAAATGATTTCAAGTTTATTTGAGGCAAAGCCCATTCAAGAAGAAAACAACTCAAGACTAGTCCATTGCATTCATGTGGCTGAACAAGCTTAGTTATACCTTTGGGCTTGTTAATTTTAAGTTAGTAATAATGTAATTGGGCTTGTAATTTCATATAGCCCATCAATTGTTTTTAGCTATTTAGCCTTTTACTCAGTTTTAATAAGTTTAGATTTTAATCTTGGGCTAAGTGTTTCAGCCCATTTGCTAAACTTTAGTTTAGTTTATAAACCTTGTAAACACATTTTGGAAGGGGATTTTTGGCAAATTGAAATCAGAATACTTTTAGTAAAAGTGTCTCTTTGGTTCTTGCTTGGAACCCTAGGTCTTATCAAGAGTTTCCAATTGCTCTTGTGGCGATCACCCTTGGCTTATCAATCATCCTTGATTGTGGCGCCCTCCAATCTCTTTCCATTCCTTGTCTCTTTCATTTTTTTTGTGATTTTTATTTCTCCTTGACTGAATTACAACCACAATACACCAGAATTAGGGTTCACGGATAATGGATCATAACATTTGGTAATCAGAGCCGGTTTCTTCGAGTTGCAGAATTGGTCAGTTTTCTTTGGTTCATATCTTGAGTTTTCCGCATCATATTTCGGTGTTTCTTGGGTCTTTTCTGAAGTTCAGAATCTCATCTTTCATCTCGTTTTTGAATCGTTGAATTCCGAATTTTGTAGCTCGAGATACAGCGATTTTTTTTTTTCCGAACTCAGTCTTGTGCGACTTTGCGATTTGTTTTCTTTGAGTTCTTGTTTGATTCATCCTTTTACTTTGCTTAATTTCTTGATGTTCTTCTGATTTCCACTTCTGTCTTTGTTGATATTGCATTGGATCAGTGGGGTATAAAAAAAAAAAATTAAAAAGTGCAGAATGTTCATCATTTGTTCTTGATGTTCATGGGAATTGTTTCATTCTAATCTTTCTAAGCTCTGTTAGTTTGATGTTTAGTTGTTAAATATGTGCTTGTTTTGATGTGATTCCAGTTGGTCTGTTCATCTACAATCATCAAGAACAGATTAAAAAAAAAAAAAAAGGAATTAAAAAAAAACGCAGAATTTGAAAAAAAAAAAAAAAGGTCAAAACATTAGCTTGTTTCTTATTGTTCTTCAAACCTTTAGCTTGTTCTGTCTTGTTTGGCCTCTGATTTGAGTATGCTTGTCTTTGTTTAGTTTTTCTTGCTTGTCTCTTTTGGATCTTAAAAGTTTTGTCTAAGAGTTTTCTTTTGTTTGACCTCTTGTTTGTTTTGTGATTTGACATAAGTGTTTTTGGAATTTCTCTTTGAATTGACTTGTGATTCTATTTAAGAGCCTACAAGAGCACTTGAGTGGTAAAAGGCAAGAGAGCACCTTACACAAAAGCCTATTAGAGAGCAACAAACACGAGTGATACATCTCTAAGAGTGTAAACACGTGAGAAGTGTGGTGAGGTCCCATTGCTTTTACTTTTGTTTTCTTTTACTTGAATGATGGCAGGAACAGGTGGTAGTGGTAGCCCTCCTCCTCAAGGCAACAACTGATTGCTAGTGGAGGCTATTACAGCTCAAATGGAAAGGATGATGAGGGAGCATCAGAGGAGTTATATGTGAGAATTGGAGCGGTTAGAAAATCAAGGACATCCTGATGCCGATGGAGGTAGAAGGAGGCTTGATGGAAGGAGAAGAAGAGATCATGAAGTAGATCAAAGAGAGGACGAATTGAGGGAGTAAAACTCAACATTCCCTCTTTTAAAGGGAAAAGTGATCCGGAGGCATACTTAGAGTGGGAAATGAAGATTGAACAACTTTTTGCTTGCCACAACTATACTCAAGATAAGAAGGTGAAGGTGGCAGCCATGGAGTTCACAGACTATGCTCTCATTTGGTGGGATCAATTGCAAAAAGAGCGGCTTAGATATGAAGAACCTTTGGTGGATACTTGGGTTGAAATGAAGAGGTTAATGAGGAGGAGATTTGTCCCTTCCTATTATCATAGGGACCTTCATAACAAACTCCAAAGACTCACACAAGGTAGTAGGAGTGTTGATGAATATTACAAGGAGATGGAGGTGTCTTTGATTAGAGCCAATGTGAATGAAGATCGGGAGGCTACTATGGCACGCTTTCTGAATGGGCTAAATAATGACATTAGAGATGTGGTTGAGCTACAAAATTATGTGGAGTTGGAGGACTTGGTACATCAAGCTACCAAAGTGGAGCAGCAACTTAAGAGAAAAGGTACATTGAGGAAGAGCTCTTCTAATTTCAATTCTTCAAATTGGAAGGAAGGAAAGAAATAAGAAGGAGGGAGGTACCTCTTCTAGCAACACCACGGCTGCACCTCAAAGGCCTCAATTCAAGTCCAATGAGACCTCTAAAAAAGACAAGGAGTAGTGAGATAAAATGCTTCAAGTGTTTGGGGAGAGGACACATAGCATCCGAATGCCCAACCAAGAAGACTATGCTTCTCAAAGATAATGGAGAAATCACTAGTGAGTCCTCATCTGAATCTGCCCCAACTAGTGAGGATGAGTATGATGAGAAATTGCACCAGAAGGAGATTTATTCATGGTGAGGAGGTTGTTGGGCAGCCAAGCAATGGATTTGGATGAAAGCCAAAGGAAAATATTTTCCACACAAGGTGTATCATCCAAGGGAAGCTTTGTTCTTTAATTATTGATGGAGGGAGCTGCACTAATGTTGCTAGTGCAAGGATGGTCTCAAAACTGAATTTGGAAACTAAACCACACCCACGGCCATATAAACTTCAATGGCTTAGTGAGGATGGTGAAATGACTGTGAGTAAGCAAGTGGAGGTGGAATTCTCTGTGAGGGAAGTATGATCATGCAGCTTTGTGTGATGTGGTGCCTATGGAGGCTTGCCATTTACTTCTTGGTAGGCCTTGGCAGTATGATAAGAAAGCTCTGCATGATGGGTTCACAAATAAGTTTTCATTTGTACATAAAGAGTGCAAGACTATTCTTGCTCCTTTGTCTCCAAGAGAGGTTGGTGAGGATCAATCCAAAATGAGAGATAAAAGAAAACAGGAAAGAAAAGAAAAAGAGAGTGAAAAGAAAAAGGAAAAAGAGAGTGGAAAAATAGAGGGAAAATTGCAAAATCTGTTTATTAAAGAAAAAGAGGTGAAAAAGGCTATGCTCATGAAAAAGCCAATGCTTTTACTTTTGAGTAAAGAAAGTAAATTACATGAAACAGGTGCTACTAACTCTCTTCCTTGTGAAGTTTCTTCTTTGTTGCAGGAATTTGGAGATGTCTTTCCCAAGGAGGTACCTCATGGTCTACCCTCTACGAGGCATAGAACATCAAATTGATCTCATTCAGGAGCTTCATTGCCTAATAGGCCAGCCTATAGGAGTAATCCTCAAGAGACCAAGGAGATTCAAACACAAGTTGAAGACTTGATGCAAAAAGGTGGGTGCAAGAAAGCTTAAGTCAGTGCAGTTCCAGTCATTCTAGTGCCTAAGAAAGATGGAACTTGGAGGATGTGCACTGATTGTAGAGCCATCAATAACATCACGATAAAGTATAGACATCCCATTCCTAGATTAGATGATTTGTTGGATGAATTGCATGGTGCTGTGTGTTTTCTAAAATTGATCTTAAAAGCGGATATCATCAGTTAGGATTAGAGAAGGGGATGAATGGAAAACTGCTTTTAAAACCAAATATGGATTGTATGAATGGTTGGTCATGCCCTTTGGATTAACAAATGCTCCTAGTACCTTCATGAGATTGATGAATCATGTGTTAAGGGAATTCCTAGGAAAGTTTGTTGTGGTTTATTTTGATGACATTTTGATTTATAGCAAATCCTATGATGATCATCATGTGCATTTGAGGAGTGTTTTGGAAGCTCTTAGGCATGAGAAATTGTATGCCAACATGGAAAAAATGTATTTTTGTACAGACCATGTGGTTTTTCTTGGTTTTGTTGTTAGCTCACAAGGAGTGCAAAGTTGATCAAGAGAAGGTGAAAGCTATTCAAGAGTGGCCAACTCCTAAGAATGTTAGTGAGGTAAGAAGCTTTCATGGTTTAGCTAGTTTCTATAGGAGGTTTGTTAAAGATTTTAGTACATTGGCTGCACCTTGAATGAAGTAATTAAAAGGCATGTGGGATTTAAATGGGGTGAAAAACAAGAGCAAGCTTTTGCTGCCCTCAAAGATAAATTGACTCATGCACCTATCCTTGCATTGCCTAATTTTGCTAAATCTTTTGAGATTGAATGTGATGCATCCGTGTGGGAATAGGGGCTGTTTTGATGCAAGATAGGCACCCAATTGCTTATTTTAGTGAAAAATTAAATGGTGCTATTCTTAACTATCCCACATATGATAAAGAGTTGTATGCATTAGTAAGGGCATTACAAATATGGCAGCATTACCTTTTAC
Source organism: Pterocarpus santalinus (assembly GCA_031439595.1). Classification (NCBI taxonomy): domain Eukaryota; kingdom Viridiplantae; phylum Streptophyta; class Magnoliopsida; order Fabales; family Fabaceae; genus Pterocarpus; species Pterocarpus santalinus. The sequence continues at coordinate 683,726 of JAVHNO010000270.1, read as the reverse complement.
CCAAGGAATTTGTGATTCATAGTGACCATGAGTCCTTGAAGTATTTAAAAGGACAAGGTAAGCTGAATAAGAGACATGCCAAGTGGGTTGAGTTCCTTGAGCAATTTCCTATGTGATCAAGCATAAGAAAGGTAAGGCTAATGTGGTTCTTTGATGCGCTTTCAAGAAGGTATGCTCTGTTCTCCACTCTTGAAACTAAATTCATTGGTTTTGAGCATATAAAGGAATTGTATGAGCATGATCCAAAATTTTCTCAGATTTATAAAAATTGTGTGCATGCTGTCCAAAATGGGTACTTTAGGCATAAGGATTATTTGTTTAAAGAGAAAAGGTTATGTGTGCCTCAAAGTTCCATTAGAGAGTTGCTTGTGAGAGAGGCACATGAGGGGGGCTTAATGGGGCATTTTGGGGTCCAAAAGACTTTAGACATACTGCATGAACATTTTTATTGGCCACACATGAAACATGATGTGCATAAATTTTGTGAAAGATGCATTGTTTGTAAGAAGTCTAAGTCAAAGATAATGCCTCATGGACTCTATACTCCTTTGCCAATTCCTGATTTTCCTTGGATTGATTTATCTATGGACTTTGTTTTAGGACTGCCTCGGACAAAGAATGGCAAGGATTCTATTTTTGTGGTGGTGGATAGGTTCTCTGTAACATCCGCGAATTCCGACTTCCGATCCCCATTATTGATGACATTTCCGATTTCCGAGTTTCCTTACACTTGGCCTCCGACCTCAACACTAGCTTCGACTTCCGACTTCGTTTCAAGGCTTGCAAGGGACTTCTTCCGATTTGAGCCTAAGGCATGCGACTTACGCTCCGATTTAATGGATGGAGCTGACGATTTTCCGACCTTGTAAGCGTGGATAAATTTTGACCTTCTCGGTATGAATTCCGACTTCCAATTTCGCGAGATGAAATGAGAGTGACTGATGCTTCCAACTTACGAGTTCGTTGTCGACTTCAGCATTCTTTACGACTTCCGATCTTATCGATCAAAGAGTAAAATGTTCGATTTCCGACTTCGTCTCTAAGGCTCAGATGAACTGAAAGTATTCCTAATTCGACATTATGATTCACAACAGGTACGAGATCCGATCTTGAGTTCAATATTAGAAGCTCTCACTTCTATATCTTTCGAGTTAGGGATAGAAAGTTCATGATTTACGACTCCGACCTTAAGTGCTTGGCTTCTCACCAGGCTCTACTTTACGTTTCAATTAGACTGGATGTTTTCTGAGTTCCGACTTCATATCTGAGGAAGTTCACGAGTGCGACTTTATGTGAAGTCACGAGTTCGATTTTGTTTCAGAATATGCTAGAAACTCATACCACTTGTGCGGCGTGGAGAGTGATTCTACCACACAAAGAGGGCAACCAATCACAATCTTCCAAGTTAACTCCCACTCATGCCTATATAACACACTATCCTCCTTTGAATCAGACCATTATTCACGTTGCTTTTCCTCTTCTCCATCAGCTCTCTTTTCTCTTGCTCACACATCCAAGACTTAAGCAAAGTTCCAGCCTTGTTTATCCAAATTTCAAGAGCTCAGCACCAAAGCACATAAATCAAAGGTAGGGGTTTTAAATTTCTTGCATCAAATCCATGCACTTGGCTGGCTGGACTGAATTAGTTTCACCTTAATTGATGTGTGAATTGAATAATTATGCTTGGATTAATAGAAGATTTTGAGTTAGAAGTAGAATTAGAAGAAGAAAACTAAGAGGATTAAATGGCTGGAGGTGCTGTCTTGGTGGAGAGTCCACGGCAGACCATATGGCGGAGCGGACGGCGCCGCCTACGATCGGTCAAATTCGATGAACCTATTTTTAAATGAAACTAGACATCTAGGGCTTTCCATAGACATATCATATAAGGGTTTTGGGTCAGAATTGAGGAAGATATGAATTTCTGAATCTCGACCTAGGGTTTTAACTCTGGCTCTGGGCAGATTGGGTTATTTAGGGTAGAACTCGACCTATACTACATGAAACTGAGTGAAACCAACTTTGTTGGAAAGCTTACACATAGGAGAACAACATCCAGAGAAATCCCGAGTTTGTTATCCACTCAGTTATTCCCAGTGATTTGAAGAAGTTACCCTATGTCCAAACCAGGCCAACACAGGACAGTTCAGGAAGGCTAAGTTTCAGGCTTGTAACTCAGAGCCCTACTAAGGCAAATGAAATGGGACTTTTTGTATATGAAAGTTTGTCCTGTTAGCTTTAATACGAGACCAATTTCTGTCTGATTTGAGTGAGTTTTCGATTTTTGGTAAATTTCTACTTTTTGTTGCCTGATTCTGGCCAGCTAATGGGCAGGCCGAGATAAAGTTTAGATATCTTGAGTTATAGATACCGAAATTAGATGGGACCAAAGAGGTTAGAAAATAGACACACAACCCTGTAACATACTCAAATTTGAGATCCAAATGAGCTAAAATGAAATTGTGGCATGAATTACAAGAACCGGGTTGGTTGTATATGCTGAGGCAGAATTTCTGTCTTAATGAATTTGATATGAATTGGAGTTTCATGTTGGAGTATACATGTGAATTTGTGCTTCTTGTGATATATTGATGTATTGATTGGCTGGCACTATTCATGGGGAAGCGGACACGTTCGTTATGCTGCCAAGTTTGGTAGAACCCATGAACAAGTTATGAATTTCATATGAATGTATATACATTCTTAAGAAAGTCATGAAAGTCGTGAAAAGAAGCATGTCATTATGCAAGTTCCATACTACTTGGGCCAGCCCCGGATAGAAAGTTAATGGGAATAGATCGGTGGAAAGGTCGGGGAAAGTAAACCCGGCATTTCTGTATAGGAACGAGCTCGATCCTGATAAGCAGACTATTACCCAGGAGTCTAAATGGCCAAGAACTCCCAGGGGACCAAGAGAGATGGAAAAATGATAGAAAGTAATGAAAGAGTTTATGAAAGAAAGTTCAAGAATGAGTTTACATGATTACATGAATGCATAAATCCATGGAATAGTTGCGTCGGGATGTTTAGAATTGTCTGCATTACAACCGCTTCTTTGCTATTCATTGATTTATTCCATTTATCCTTCAGTGCACTAGTATTAGTACTTATTTCGTTTCTTATGCCAATTAAAGTAAAATTGAACCTTACCTCGGACTTACATGTTTTTAAACTCATGAAAATGGACTTTAGTTTGAACACGTATTTTAATAATTAAGTAAAACCCGAGGTAAGTGAGAATGTATGTGATGTCAGTCCAGCGCTGTAACTGGAACCTACCGAGAATTTTCACGAAATTCTCACCTGCCTTGTGTATTCCGCATCATTCTCAGATTCAGGCGATGGACTCCTGACCACCCTTTTTATTGAGATCCCCGCCGGTTCCACCATGACTGGAGTTGGACTCTCTGTACATAGCCAGTTCGTGTAACTTTCGTTTGTACTTATTTAGCGACAGAACTTTGATGTTCCTTTGCACCATCCCCTATTCGACCTGCTACCCTTATATTGCCATCCTCTACATATGGCGCACGCATCCTCGCTCCTCCCGCACCAAGCACCGCTGACCTCAGCCCAGTCACCACCACAGCAGCCCCGGCGTCCTCGAGTTCCGAGAGTGACCCTTTCTGAGGCCACAGCCTGCTCGCCTCTCTTCCTCCTCGACCTAGCGGACTATACTCCCGCGAAAGCCTGGCATGGCTATGACTACTGACGGAGTAGTTTAGCGGCAGGGGATGTTGTACAAAGATGACCCTCTTTTGACAAAGATGTAGCTTTGGGTCATGGGTTTGACCGTAAGAATTAGCGTAGATTATGAAATGTCCTATGAGGACCATAGGGTAGGCTAATAGATGAGGGCGATATGCTCTTGTGATACACTAGCCCATGTATGTGTTTTACTTTGAACCTTTGTACATAAACTAAAACAGCGTCTTCTGATATATATATATATACATATGTTTACACGCATGCAGTGACCTTATTGTACCATACTTATTTGATGATAGTCTATTCGGTTCATTTTGTTGATATTTCGTTTATTTTGTTTGTAATATAACAAGACGCTGCCTCGACAATAGAGACGAGTTAAGGAGAACTTAAAGACAAGAAAGGTAAGTAAAGTATCAACACGGTAACACAACCCGACTAGTTTCATGCTATGACTTAAGCATAACATAAAATTAGTAGGGTGTTACATTCTCCAAGATGGCTCATTTCATACCTTGCAAGAAGGTGGATGATGCTTGTCATGTGGCTGATTTGTTCTTCAAAGAGGTAGTGAGGCTACATGGATTACCTAGGAGCATTGTGAGTGACAGGGACACTATGTTCTTAAGTCACTTTTGGAGGACACTATAGGATGATGAGGAGCTAAATTCGAGGACGAATTCTCTTGAAGAAGGAGGGGATGATGTGATCAAGGAAGATAAAGTAGACTCAAGAAAGCAAAGGCAAGGAGGAGATCCTTTGGAAGGAATTGGTGGACCAATGACTAGATCCAAATCCAAGAGAGCTAAGGAAGCTTTGGGCCAAATGATTTCAAGTTTATTTGAGGCAAAGCCCATTCAAGAAGAAAACAACTCAAGACTAGTCCATTGCATTCATGTGGCTAAACAAGCTTAGTTATACCTTTGGGCTTGTTAATTTTAAGTTAGTAATAATGTAATTGGGCTTGTAATTTCATATAGCCCATCAATTGTTTTTAGCTATTTAGCCTTTTACTCAGTTTTAATAAGTTTAGATTTTAATCTTGGGCTAAGTGTTTCAGCCCATTTGCTAAACTTTAGTTTAGTTTATAAACCTTGTAAACACATTTTGGAAGGGGATTTTTGGCAAATTGAAATCAGAATACTTTTAGTAAAAGTGTCTCTTTGGTTCTTGCTTGGAACCCTAGGTCTTATCAAGAGTTTCCAATTGCTCTTGTGGCGATCACCCTTGGCTTATCAATCATCCTTGATTGTGGCGCCCTCCAATCTCTTTCCATTCCTTGTCTCTTCCATTTTTTTTTTGTGATTTTTATTTCTCCTTGATTGAATTACAACCACAATACACTTGGCCATTGACTGGAAGCAAGTCTTAATCCTTAAGGAATTGGTTTCTCATTATTCTTTAAGCTCTTTTGGCCATTTGTTGGAAGCAAGACTTAATCCATAATGAATTGGCTTCACTTTGTAAGTTATGTTCTTTTGGCCATTGATTGGAAGCAAGTCTTAATCCTTAAGGAATTGGTTTCTCATTATTCTTTAAGTTCTTTTGGCCAATCATTGGAAGCGAGTCTTTATCCTTTACAAATTGGTTTATCCTTGTCTTTTAAGTTCTTTTGGCCATTTGTTGGAAGCAAGACTTAATCCATAATGAATTGGTTTCGCTTTGTAAGTTGTATTCTTTTGGCCATTGATTGGAAGCAAGTCTTAACCCTTAAGGAATTGGTTTCTCATTATTCTTTAAGTTCTTTTGGCCATTCATTGGAAGCAAGTCTTTATCCTTTACGAATTAGTTTATCCTTGTCCTTTAAGTTCTTTTGGCCATTTATTGGAAGCGAGACATAATCCATAATGAATTGGTTTCACTTGGTAAGTTATGTTCTTTTGGCCATTGATTGGAAGCAAGTCTTAATCCTTAAGGAATTAGTTTCTCATTATTCTTTAAGTTCTTTTGGCCATTGGTTGGAAGCAAGTCTTAATCCTTAAGGAATTGGTTTCTCATTATTCTTTAAGTTCTTTTGGCCATTCATTGGAAGCAAGTCTTTATCCTTTACGAATTGGTTTATCCTTGCCCATTAAGTTCTTTTGGCCGTTGATTGGAAGCAAGACTTAATCCATAATGAATTGGTTTCACTTTGTAAGTTATGTTCTGTTGGCCATTGACTGGAAGCAATTCTTAATCCTTAAGGAATTAGTTTCTCATTATTTTTTAAGTTCTTTTGGCCATTGGTGGGAAGCAAGTCTTAACCCTTAAGGAATTGGTTTCTCATTATTCTTTAAGTTCTTTTGGCCATTCATTGGAAGCAAGTCTTTATCCTTTACGAATTAGTTTATCCTTGTCCTTTAAGTTCTTTTGGCCATTTATTGGAAGCAAGACTTAATCCATAATGAATTGGTTTCACTTTGTAACTTATGTTCTTTTGGCCATTGATTGGAAGCAAGTCTTAATCCTTAAGGAATTGGTTTCTCATTATTCTTTAAGTTCTTTTGGCCAATCATTGGAAGCGAGTCTTTATCCTTTACGAATTGGTTTATCCTTGTCCTTTAAGTTCTTTTGGCCATTGATTGGAAGAAAGACTTAATACATAATGAATTGGTTTCACTTTGTAAGTTATGTTCTTTTGGCCATTGAGTGGAAGCAAGTCTTAATCCTTAAGGAATTGGTTTCTCATTATTCCTTAAGTTCTTTTGGCCATTGGTTGGAAGCAAGTCTTAAACCTTAAGGAATTGGTTTCTCATTATTCTTTAAGTTCTTTTGGCCAATCATTGGAAGCAAGTCTTTATCCTTTACAAATTGGTTTATCCTTGTCCTTTAAGTTCTTTTGGCCATTGATTGGAAGCAAGACTTAATCCATAATGAATTGGTTTCACTTTGTAAGTTATGTTCTTTTGGCCATTGATTGGAAGCAAGTCTTAATCCTTAAGGAATTGGTTTCTCATTATTCTTTAAGTTCTTTTGGCCATTGATTGGAAGCAAGTCTTTATCCTTTACAAATTGGTTTATCCTTGTCCTTTAAGTTCTTTTGGCCATTTATTGGAAGCAAGACTTAATCCATAATGAATTGGTTTCACTTTGTAAGTTATGTTCTTTTGGCCATTGATTGGAAGCAAGTCTTAATCCTTAAGGAATTGGTTTCTCATTATTCTTTAAGTTCTTTTGGCCATTCATTGGAAGCAAGTCTTTAACCTTTACGAATTGGTTTATCCTTGTCCTTTAAGTTCTTTTGGCCATTGATTGGAAGCAAGACTTAATCCATAATGAATTGGTTTCACTTTGTAAGTTATGTTCTTTTGGCCATTGATTGGAAGCAAGTCTTAATCCTTAAGGAATTGGTTTCTCATTATTCTTTAAGTTCTTTTGGCCATTGGTTGGAAGCAAGTCTTAACCCTTAAGGAATTGGTTTCTCATTATTCTTTAAGTTCTTTTGGCCATTCATTGGAAGCAAGTCTTTATCCTTTACGAATTGGTTTATCCTTGTCCATTAAGTTCTTTTGGCCATTGATTGGAAGCAAGACTTAATCCATAATGAATTGGTTTGACTTTGTAAGTTATGTTCTTTTGGCCATTGATTGAAAAGCAAGTCTTAATCCTTAAGGAATTAGTTTCTCATTATTCTTTAAGTTCTTTTGGCCATTGGTTGGAAGCAAGTCTTAATCCTTAAGGAATTGGTTTCTCATTATTCTTTAAGTTCTTTTGGCCATTCATTGGAAGCAAGTCTTTATCCTTTATGAATTGGTTTATCCTTGCCCATTAAGTTCTTTTGGCCATTGATTGGAAGCAAGACTTAATCCATAATGAATTGGTTTCACTTTGTAAGTTATGTTCTGTTGGCCATTGACTGGAAGCAAGTCTTCATCCTTAAGGAATTAGTTTCACATTATTTTTCAAGTTCTATTGGCCGTTGATTGGAAGCAAGTCTTAACCCTTAGGGAATAGGTTTCTCATTATTCTTTAAGTTCTTTTGGCCATTCATTGGAAGCAAGTCTTTATCCTTTACAAATTGGTTTATCCTTGTCCTTTAAGTTCTTTTGGCCATTTATTGGAAGCAAGACTTAATCCATAATGAATTGGTTTCACTTTGTAAGTTATGTTCTTTTGGCCATTGATTGGAAGCAAGTCTTAATCCTTAAGGAATTGGTTTCTCATTATTCTTTAAGTTCTTTTGGCCATTGATTGGAAGCAAGTCTTTATCCTTTACGAATTGGTTTATCCTTGTCCTTTAAGTTCTTTTGGCCATTTATTGGAAGCAAGACTTAATCCATAATGAATTGGTTTCACTTTGTAAGTTATGTTCTTTTGGCCATTGATTGGAAGCAAGTCTTAATCCTTAAGGAATTGGTTTCTCATTATTCTTTAAGTTCTTTTGGCCATTGGTTGGAAGCAAGTCTTAAACCTTAAGGAATTGGTTTCTCATTATTCTTTAAGTTCTTGGCCATTCATTGAAAGCAAGTCTTTATCCTTTACGAATTGGTTTATCCTTGTCCTTTAAGTTCTTTTGGCCATTGATTGGAAGCAAGACTTAATCCATAATGAATTGGTTTCACTTTGTAAGTTATGTTCTTTTGGCCATTGATTGGAAGCAAGTCTTAATCCTTAAGGAATTAGTTTCTCATTATTCTTTAAGTTCTTTTGGCCATTGGTTGGAAGCAAGTCTTAACCCTTAAGGAATTGGTTTCTCATTATTCTTTAAGTTCTTTTGGCCATTCATTGGAAGCAAGTCTTTATCCTTTACGAATTGGTTTATCCTTGCCCATTAAGTTCTTTTGGCCATTGATTGGAAGCAAGACTTAATCCATAATGAATTGGTTTCACTTTGTAAGTTATGTCTGTGGCCATTGACTGGAAGCAAGTCTTAATCCTTTAGGAATTAGTTTCTCATTATTTTTTAAGTTCTTTTGGCCGTTGGTGGGAAGCAAGTCTTAACCCTTAAGGAATTGGTTTCTCATTATTCTTTAAGTTCTTTTGGCCATTCATTGGAAGCAAGTCTTTATCCTTACTTAATTGGTTTATCCTTGGCCATTTAGTTCTTTTGGCCACTGATTGGAAGCAAGACTTAATCCATAATGAATTGGTTTCACTTTGTAAGTTATGTTCTTTGGCCATTGATTGGAAGCAAGTCTTAATCCTTAAGGAATTGGTTTCTCATTATTCTTTAAGTTCTTTTGGCCATTGGTTGGAAGCAAGTCTTAATCCTTAAGGAATTGGTTTCTCATTATTCTTTAAGTTCTTTTGGCCATTCATTGGAAGCAAGTCTTTATCCTTTACGAATTGGTTTATCCTTGCCCTTTAAGTTCTTTTGGCCATTGATTGGAAGCAAGACTTAATCCATAATGAATTGGTTTCACTTTGTAAGTTATGTTCTTTTGGCCATTGATTGGAAGCAAGTCTTAATCCTTAAGGAATTGGTTTCTCATTATTCTTTAAGTTCTTTTGGCCATTCATTGGATGCAAGTCTTTATCCTTTACGAATTGGTTTATCGTTTCCCATTAAGTTCTTTTGGCCATTGATTGGAAGCAAGACTTAATCCATAATGAATTGGTTTCACTTTGTAAGTTATGTCTGTGGCCATTGACTGGAAGCAAGTCTTAATCCTTAAGGAATTAGTTTCTCATTATTTTTTAAGTTCTTTTGGCCATTGGTGGGAAGCAAGTCTTAACCCTTAAGGAATTGGTTTCTCATTATTCTTTAAGTTCTTTTGGCCATTCATTGGAAGCAAGTCTTTATCCTTTACGAATTGGTTTATCCTTGCCCCTTAAGTTCTTTTTGGCCATTTATTGGAAGCAAGACTTAATCCATAATGAATTGGTTTCACTTTGTAAGTTATGTTCGTTTGGCCATTGATTGGAAGCAAGTCTTAATCCTTAAGGAATTGGTTTCTCATTATTCTTTAAGTTCTTTTGGCCATTCATTGGAAGCAAGTCTTTATCCTTTAGGAATTGGTTTATCCTTGTCCTTTAAGTTCTTTTCGCCATTTATTGGAAGCAAGACTTAATCCATAATGAATTGGTTTCACTTTGTAAGTTATGTTCTTTTGGCCATTGATTGGAAGCAAGTCTTAATCCTTAAGGAATTGGTTTCTCATTATTCTTTAAGTTCTTTTGGCCATTGATTGGAAGCAAGTCTTTATCCTTTACAAATTGGTTTATCCTTGTCCTTTAAGTTCTTTTGGCCATTTATTGGAAGCAAGACTTAATCCATAATGAATTGGTTTCACTTTGTAAGTTATGTTCTTTTGGCCATTGATTGGAAGCAAGTCTTAATCCTTAAGGAATTGGTTTCTCATTATTCTTTAAGTTCTTTTGGCCATTGATTGGAGCAAGTCTTTATCCTTTACAAATTGGTTTATCCTTGTCCTTTAAGTTCTTTTGGCCATTTATTGGAAGCAAGACTTAATCCATAATGAATTGGTTTCACTTTGTAAGTTATGTTCTTTTGGCCATTGATTGGAAGCAAGTCTTAATCCTTAAGGAATTGGTTTCTCATTATTCTTTAAGTTCTTTTGGCCATTCATTGGAAGCAAGTCTTTATCCTTTACGTAATTGGTTTATCCTTGTCCTTTAAGTTCTTTTGGCCATTGATTGGAAGCAAGACTTAATCCATAATGAATTGGTTTCACTTTGTAAGTTATGTTCTTTGGCCATTGATTGGAAGCAAGTCTTAATCCTTAAGGAATTGGTTTCTCATTATTCTTTAAGTTCTTTTGGCCATTGATTGGAAGCAAGTCTTAATCCTTAAGGAATTGGTTTCTCATTATTCTTTAAGTTCTTTTGGCCATTCATTGGAAGCAAGTCTTTATCCTTTACGAATTGGTTTATCCTTGCCCATTAAGTTCTTTTGGCCATTGATTGGAAGCAAGACTTAATCCATAATGAATTGGTTTCACTTTGTAAGTTATGTTCTTTTGGCCATTGATTGGAAGCAAGTCTTAATCCTTAAGGAATTAGTTTCTCATTATTCTTTAAGTTCTTTTGGCCATTGATTGGAAGCAAGTCTTAATCCTTAAGGAATTGGTTTCTCATTATTCTTTAAGTTCTTTTGGCCATTCATTGGAAGCAAGTCTTTATCCTTTACTTAATTGGTTTATCCTTGTCCTTTAAGTTCTTTTGGCCATTTATTGGAAGCAAGACTTAATCCATAATGAATTGGTTTCACTTTGTAAGTTATGTTCTTTTGGCCATTGATTGGAAGCAAGTCTTAATCCTTAAGGAATTGGTTTCTCATTATTCTTTAAGTTCTTTTGGCCATTGATTGGAAGCAAGTCTTTATCCTTTACAAATTGGTTTATCCTTGTCCTTTAAGTTCTTTTGGCCATTTATTGGAAGCAAGACTTAATCCATAATGAATTGGTTTCACTTTGTAAGTTATGTTCTTTTGGCCATTGATTGGAAGCAAGTCTTAATCCTTAAGGAATTGGTTTCTCATTATTCTTTAAGTTCTTTTGGAAGCAAGTCTTAATCCTTAAGGAATTGGTTTCTCATTATTCTTTAAGTTCTTTTGGCCATTCATTGGAAGCAAGTCTTTATCCTTTACGAATTGGTTTATCCTTGTCCTTTAAGTTCTTTTGGCCATTTATTGGAAGCAAGACTTAATCCGTAATGAATTGGTTTCACTTTGTAAGTTATGTTCTTTTGGCCATTGATTGGAAGCAAGTCTTAATCCTTAAGGAATTGGTTTCTCATTATTCTTTAAGTTCTTTTGGCCATTCATTGGAAGCAAGTCTTTATCCTTTACTTAATTGGTTTATCCTTGTCCTTAAGTTCTTTTGGCCATTGGTGGGAAGCAAGACTTAATCCATAATGAATTGGTTTCACTTTGTAAGTTATGTTCTTTGGCCATTGATTGAAGCAAGTCTTAATCCTTAAGGAATTGGTTTCTCATTATTCTTTAAGTTCTTTTGGCCATTGATTGGAAGCAAGTCTTAATCCTTAAGGAATTGGTTTCTCATTATTCTTTAAGTTCTTTTGGCCATTCATTGGAAGCAAGTCTTTATCCTTTACGAATTGGTTTATCCTTGTCCATTAAGTTCTTTTGGCCATTGATTGGAAGCAAGACTTAATCCATAATGAATTGGTTTCACTTTGTAAGTTATGTTCTTTTGGCCATTGATTGAAACAAGTCTTAATCCTTAAGGAATTGGTTTCTCATTATTCTTTAAGTTCTTTTGGCCATTCATTGGAAGCAAGTCTTTATCCTTTACGAATTGGTTTATCCTTGTCCTTTAAGTTCTTTTGGCCATTTATTGGAAGCAAGACTTAATCCATAATGAATTGGTTTCACTTTGTAAGTTATGTTCTTTGCGCCATTGATTGGAAGCAAGTCTTAATCCTTAAGGAATTGGTTTCTCATTATTCTTTAAGTTCTTTTGGCCATTCATTGGAAGCAAGTCTTTATCCTTTACTTAATTGGTTTATCCTTGTCCTTTAAGTTCTTTTGGCCATTTATTGGAAGCAAGACTTAATCCATAATGAATTGGTTTCACTTTGTAAGTTATGTTCTTTTGGCCATTGATTGGAAGCAAGTCTTAATCCTTAAGGAATTGGTTTCTCATTATTCTTTAAGTTCTTTTGGCCATTGGTTGGAAGCAAGTCTTAATCCTTAAGGAATTGGTTTCTCATTATTCTTTAAGTTCTTTTGGCCATTCATTGGAAGCAAGTCTTTATCCTTTATGAATTGGTTTATCCTTGCCCTTTAAGTTCTTTTGGCCATTGATTGGAAGCAAGACTTAATCCATAATGAATTGGTTTCACTTTGTAAGTTATGTCTGTGGCCATTGACTGGAAGCAAGTCTTAATCCTTTAGGAATTAGTTTCTCATTATTTTTAAGTTCTTTTGGCCATTGATTGGAAGCAAGTCTTAATCCTTAAGGAATTGGTTTCTCATTATTCTTTAAGTTCTTTTGGCCATTCATTGGAAGCAAGTCTTTATCCTTTACTTAATTGGTTTATTCTTGTTCTTTTAGTTCACTTTGCCATTTCTTGGAAGTATGACTTAATCCATAATGAACTGGTTTCAATTTGTAAGTTATGTTCTTTTGGCCATTGGTTGAAGCAAGTCTTAAACCTTAAGGAATTGGTTTCTCATTATTCTTTAAGTTCTTTTGGCCATTCATTGGAAGCAAGTCTTTACCCTTTACGAATTGGTTTATCCTTGTCCTTTAAGTTCTTTTGGCCATTGATTGGAAGCAAGACTTAATCCATAATGAATTGGTTTCACTTTGTAAGTTATGTTCTTTTGGCCATTGATTGGAAGCAAGTCTTAATCCTTAAGGAATTGGTTTCTCATTATTCTTTAAGTTCTTTTGGCCATTGGTTGGAAGCAAGTCTTAATCCTTAAGGAATTGGTTTCTCATTATTCTTTAAGTTCTTTTGGCCATTCATTGGAAGCAAGTCTTTATCCTTTACGAATTGGTTTATCCTTGCCCATTAAGTTCTTTTGGCCATTGATTGGAAGCAAGACTTAATCCATAATGAATTGGTTTCACTTTGTAAGTTATGTTCTTTTGGCCATTGATTGGAAGCAAGTCTTAATCCTTAAGGAATTGGTTTCTCATTATTCTTTAAGTTCTTTTGGCCATTCATTGGAAGCAAGTCTTTATCCTTTACGAATTGGTTTATCCTTGTCCTTTAAGTTCTTTTGGCCATTGATTGGAAGCAAGACTTAATCCATAATGAATTGGTTTCACTTTGTAAGTTATGTTCTTTTGGCCATTGATTGGAAGCAAGTCTTAATCCTTAAGGAATTGGTTTCTCATTATTCTTTAAGTTCTTTTGGCCATTCATTGGAAGCAAGTCTTTATCCTTTACTTAATTGGTTAATCCTTGCCCTTTAAGTTCTTTTGGCCAATGATTGGAAGCAAGACTTAACCCATAATGAATTGGGTTCACTTTGTAAGTTATGTTCTTTTGGCCATTGATTGGAAGCAAGTCTTAATCCTTAAGGAATTGGTTTCTCATTATTCTTTAAGTTCTTTTGGCCAATCATTGGAAGCGAATCTTTATCCTTTACTTAATTGGTTTATCCTTGTCCTTTAAGTTCTTTTGGCCATTTATTGGAAGCAAGACTTAATCCATAATGAATTGGTTTCACTTTGTAAGTTATGTTCTTTTGGCCATTGATTGGAAGCAAGTCTTAATCCTTAAGGAATTGGTTTCTCATTATTCTTTAAGTTCTTTTGGCCATTGATTGGAAGCAAGTCTTTATCCTTTACAAATTGGTTTATCCTTGTCCTTTAAGTTCTTTTGGCCATTTATTGGAAGCAAGACTTAATCCATAATGAATTGGTTTCACTTTGTAAGTTATGTTCCGCTGGCCATTGATTTTAAGCAAGTCTTAATCCTTAAGGAATTGGTTTCTCATTATTCTTTAAGTTCTTTTGGCCATTCATTGGAAGCAAGTCTTTATCCTTTACGAATTGGTTTATCCTTGTCCTTTAAGTTCTTTTGGCCATTTATTGGAAGCAAGACTTAATCCATAATGAATTGGTTTCACTTTGTAAGTTATGTTCTTTTGGCCATTGATTGGAAGCAAGTCTTAATCCTTAAGGAATTGGTTTCTCATTATTCTTTAAGTTCTTTTGGCCATTCATTGGAAGCAAGTCTTTATCCTTTACCTAATAGGTTATCCCTGTCCTTTAAGTTCTTTTGGCCAATGATTGGAAGCAAGACTTAACCCATAATGAATTGGGTTCACTTTGTAAGTTATGTTCTTTGGGCCATTGATTGGAAGCAAGTCTTAATCCTTAAGGAATTAGTTTCTCATTATTCTTTAAGTTCTTTTGGCCATTGGTTGGAAGCAAGTCTTAATCCTTAAGGAATTGGTTTCTCATTATTCTTTAAGTTCTTTTGGCCATTCATTGGAAGCAAGTCTTTATCCTTTACGAAATTGGTTTATCCTTGCCCATTAAGTTCTTTTGGCCATTTATTGGAAGCAAGACTTAATCCATAATGAATTGGTTTCACTTTGTAAGTTATGTTCTTTTGGCCATTGATTGGAAGCAAGTCTTAATCCTTAAGGAATTGGTTTCTCATTATTTTTTAAGTTCTTTTCGCCGTTCATTGGAAGCAAGTCTTAATCCTTAAGGAATTGGTTTCTCATTATTCTTTAAGTTCTTTTGGCCATTCATTGGAAGCAAGTCTTTATCCTTTACGAATTGGTTTATCCTTGTCCTTTAAGTTCTTTTGGCCATTTATTGGAAGCAAGACTTAATCCATAATGAATTGGTTTCACTTTGTAAGTTATGTTCTTTGGCCATTGATTGGAAGCAAGTCTTAATCCTTAAGGAATTGGTTTCTCATTATTCTTTAAGTTCTTTTGGCCATTGATTGAAAGCAAGTCTTTATCCTTTACGAATTGGTTTATCCTTGTCCTTTAAGTTCTTTTGGCCATTTATTGGAAGCAAGACTTAATCCATAATGAATTGGTTTCACTTTGTAAGTTATGTTCTTTTGGCCATTGATTTAAAAAGCAAGTCTTAATCCTTAAGGAATTGGTTTCTCATTATTCTTTAAGTTCTTTTGGCCATTGGTTGGAAGCAAGTCTTAATCCTTAAGGAATTGGTTTCTCATTATTCTTTAAGTTCTTTTGGCCATTCATTGGAAGCAAGTCTTTAACCTTTACTTAATTGGTTTATCCTTGCCCTTTCAGTTCTTTTGGCCATTCATTGGAAGCAAGAGTTAATCCATAATGAATTGGTTTCACTTTGTAAGTTATGTTCTGTTGGCCATTGATTGGAAGCAAGTCTTAATCCTTAAGGAATTGGTTTCTCATTATTCTTTAAGTTCTTTTGGCCATTCATTGGAAGCAAGTCTTTAACCTTTACGAATTGGTTTATCCTTGCCCATTAAGTTCTTTTGGCCATTGATTGGAAGCAAGACTTAATCCATAATGAATTGGTTTCACTTTGTAAGTTATGTTCTTTGGCCATTGATTGAAGCAATTCTTAATCCTTAAGGAATTAGTTTCTCATTATTTTTTAAGTTCTTTTGGCCATTGGTGGGAAGCAAGTCTTAACCCTTAAGGAATTGGTTTCTGATTATTCTTTAAGTTCTTTTGGCCATTCATTGGAAGCAAGTCTTTATCCTTTACGAATTGGTTTATCCTTGTCCTTTAAGTTCTTTTGGCCATTTATTGGAAGCAAGACTTAATCCATAATGAATTGGTTTCACTTTGTAAGTTATGTTCTTTTGGCCATTGATTGGAAGCAAGTCTTAATCCTTAAGGAATTGGTTTCTCATTATTCTTTAAGTTCTTTTCGCCATTCATTGGAAGCAAGTCTTTATCCTTTACGAATGAATTGGTTTATCGTTGCCCTATTAGTTCTTTTGGCCATTGATTGGAAGCAAGAGTTAATCCGTAATGAATTGGCGTCACTTTGTAAGTTATGTTCTATTGGCCATTGGTTGGAAGCAAGTCTTAATCCTTAAGGAATTGGTGTCTCATTATTCTTTAAGTTCTTTTGGCCATTCATTGGAAGCAAGTCTTTATCCTTTACGAATTGGTTTATCCTTGCCCATTAAGTTCTTTTGGCCGTTGATTGGAAGCAAGACTTAATCCATAATGAATTGGTTTCACTTTGTAAGTTATGTTCTATTGGCCATTGATTGGAAGCAAGTCTTAATCCTTAAGGAATTGGTTTCTGATTATTCTTTAAGTTCTTTGGCCATTCATTGAAGCAAGTCTTTATCCTTTACTTAGTTTATCCTTGTCCTTTAAGTTCTTTTGGCCATTTATTGGAAGCAAGACATAATCCATAATGAATTGGTTTCACTTTGTAAGTTATGTTCTTTTGGCCATTGATTGGAAGCAAGTCCTAATCCTTAAGGAATTGCTTTCTCATTATTCTTTAAGTCCTTTTGGCCATTCATTGGAAGCAAGTCTTTATCCTTTACGAATTGGTTTATCCTTGTCCTTTAAGTTCTTTTGGCCATTTATTGGAAGCAAGACTTAATACATAATGAACTGGTTTCACTTTGTAAGTTATGTTCTTTTGGCCATTGATTGAAGGCATGTCTTAATCCTTAAGGAATTGGATTCTCATTATTCTTTAAGTTCTTTTGGCCATTGGTTGGAAGCAAGTCTTTATCCTTTACGAATTGGTTTATCCTTGTCCTTTAAGTTCTTTTGGCCATTGATTGGAAGCAAGACTTAATCCATAATGAATTGGTTTCACTTTGTAAGTTATGTTCTTTTGGCCATTGATTGGAAGCAAGTCTTAATCCTTAAGGAATTGGTTTCTCATTATTCTTTAAGTTCTTTTGGCCATTCATTGGAAGCAAGTCTTTATCCTTTACGAATTGGTTTATCCTTGTCCTTTAAGTTCTTTTGGCCATTGATTGGAAGCAAGACTTAATCCATAATGAATTGGTTTCACTTTGTAAGTTATGTTCTTTTGGCCATTGATTGAAAAGCAAGTCTTAATCCTTAAGGAATTAGTTTCTCATTATTCTTTAAGTTCTTTTGGCCAATCATTGGAAGCAAATCTTTATCCTTTACGAATTGATTTATCCTTGTCCTTTAAGTTCATTTGGCCATTTATAGGAAGCAAGACTTAATCCATAATGAATTGGCTTCACTTTGAAAGTTATGTTCTTTGGCCATTGATTGGAAGCAAGTCTTAATCCTTAAGGAATTGGTTTCTCATTATTCTTTAAGTTCTTTTGGCCATTCATTGGAAGCAAGTCTTTATCCTTTACGAATTGGTTTATCCTTGCCCTTTAAGTTCTTTTGGCCATTGATTGGAAGCAAGACTTAATCCATAATGAATTGGTTTCACTTTGTAAGTTATGTTCTTTTGGCCATTGATTGGAAGCAAGTCTTGATCCTTAAGGAATTGGTTTCTCATTATACTTTAAGTTCTTTTGGCCATTCATTGGAAGCAAGTCTTTATGCTTTACTTAATTGGTTTATCCTTGTCCTTTAAGTTCTTTTGGCCACTAATTGGAAGCAAGACTTAATCCATAATGAATTGGTTTCACTTTGTAAGTTATGTTCTTTTGGCCATTGATTTGAAGCAAGTCTTAATCCTTAAGGAATTGGTTTCTCACTATTCTTTAAGTTCTTTTGGCCATTCATTGGAAGCAAGTCTTTATCCTTTACGAATTTGTTTATCCATGTCCTTTAAGTTCTTTTGGCCATTGATTGGATGCCACACTTAATACATAATGAATTGGTTTCACTTTGTAAGTTATGTTCTTTGGCCATTGATTGAAGCAAGTCTTAATCCTTAAGGAATTGGTTTCTCATTATTCTTTAAGTTCTTTGGCCATTCATTGGAAGCAAGTCTTTATCCTTTACTTAATTGGTTTATCCTTGTCCTTTAAGTTCTTTTGGCCATTTATTGGAAGCAAGACTTAATCCATAATGAATTGGTTTCACTTTGTAAGTTATGTTCGTTGGTCATTGATTGGAAGCAAGTCTTAATCCTTAAGGAATTGGTTTCTCATTATTCTTTAAGTTCTTTTGGCCATTGATTGGAAGCAAGACTTAATCCATAATGAATTGGTTTCACTTTGTAAGTTATGTTCTTTTGGCCATTGATTGGAAGCAAGTCTTAATCCTTAAGGAATTTGTTTCTGATTATTCTTTAAGTTCTTTTGGCCATTCATTGGAAGCAAGTCTTTATCCTTTACGAATTGGCTTATCCTTGTCCTTTAAGTTCTTTTTGGCCATTGATTGAAGCAAGACTTAATCCATAATGAATTGGTTTCACTTTGTAAGTTATGTTCTTTGGCCATTGATTGAAGCAAGTCTTAATCCTTAAGGAATTGGTTTCTCATTATTCTTTAAGTTCTTTTGGCCATTCATTGGAAGCAAGTCTTTATCCTTTACTTAATTGGTTTATCCTTGTCCTTTAAGTTCTTTTGGCCATTTATTGAAGCAAGACTTAATCCATAATGAATTGGTTTCACTTTGTAAGTTATGTTCTTTGGCCATTGATTGGAAGCAAGTCTTAATCCTTAAGGAATTGGTTTCTCATTATTCTTTAAGTTCTTTTGGCCATTCATTGGAAGCAAGTCTTTATCCTTTACGAATTGGTTTATCCTTGTCCTTTAAGTTCTTTTGGCCATTTATTGGAAGCAAGACTTTATCCATAATGAATTGGCTTCACTTTGTAAGTTATGTTCTTTGGCCATTGATTTGAAGCAAGTCTTAATCCTTAAGGAATTGGTTTCTCATTATTCTTTAAGTTCTTTTGGCCATTCATTGGAAGCAAGTCTTTATCCTTTACGAATTGGTTTATCCATGTCCTTTAAGTTCTTTTGGCCATTGATTGGAAGCAAGACTTAATGCATAATGAATTGGTTTCACTTTCTAAGTTATGTTCTTTCGGCCATTGATCGGAAGCAAGTCTTAATCCTTAAGGAATTGGTTTCTCATTATTCTTTAAGTTCTTTTGGCCATTGATCGGAAGGAAGTCTTAATCCATAATGAATTGGCTTCACTTTGTAAGTTATGTTCTTTTTGCCATTGATTGGAAGCAAGACTTAATCCATAATGAATTGGTTTCACTTATTTTTTAATTTCTTTTGGCCGTTGATTGGAAGCAGGTCTTAATCCTTAAGGAATTGATTTCTCATTATTCTTCAAGTTCTTTTGGCCATTCAGCAGAAGCAAGTCTTTATCCTTTACGAATTGGTTTATCCTTGTCCTTTAATTTCTTTTGGCCATTGATTGGAAGCAAGGCTTAGTACATAATGAATTGGTTTCACTTTGTAAGTTATGTTCTTTTGGCCATTGATTGGAAGCAAGTCTTAATCCTTAAGGAATTTGTTTCTCATTATTCTTTAAGTTCTTGTGGCCATTCATTGGAAGCAAGTCTTTATCCTTTACGAATTGCTTTATCCTTGTCCTTTAAGTTCTTTTGGCCATTTATTGGAAGCAAGACTTAATCCATAATGAATTGGTTTCACTTTGTAAGTTATGTTCTTTTGGCCATTGATTAGAAGCAAGTCTTAATCCTTAAGGAATTAGTTTCTCATTATTCTTTAAGTTCTTTTGGCCATTGGTTGGAAGCAAGTCTTAATCCTTAAGGAATTGGTTTCTCATTATTCTTTAAGTTCTTTTGGCCATTCATTGAAGCAAGTCTTTATCCTTTACTTAATTGGTTTATCCTTGTCCTTAAGTTCTTTGGCCATTGATTGGAAGCAAGACTTAATCCATAATGAATTGGTTTCACTTTGTAAGTTATGTTCTTTGGCCATTGATTGAAGCAAGTCTTAATCCTTAAGGAATTGGTTTCTCATTATTCTTTAAGTTCTTTGGCCATTGGTTGGAAGCAATTCTTTATCCTTTACGAATTGGTTTATCCTTGTTCTTTAAGTTCTTCTGGCCATTGATTGGTAGCAAGTCTTTATCCTTTACGAATTGGTTTATCCTTGTCCTTTATGTTCTTTTGCCCATTGATTGGAAGCAAGTCTTAATCCTTAAGGAATTGGTTTCTCAGTATTCTTTAAGTTCTTTTTGGCCATTCATTGGAAGCCAGTCTTTATCCTTTACGAATTGGTTTATCCTTGTCCTTTAAGTTTTTTGGCCATTGATTGGAAGCAAGACTTAATCCATAATGAATTGGTTTCATTTTGTAAGTTATGTTGTTTTGGCCATTGATTGGAAGCAAGTCTTAATCCTTAAGGAATTGGTTTCTCATTATTCTTTAAGTTCTTTTGGCCATTCATTGGAAGCAAGTCTTTATCCTTTACGAATTGGTTTATCCTTGTCCTTTAAATTCTTTTGGCCATTTATTGGAAGTAAGACTTAATCCATAATGAATTGGTTTCACTTTGTAAGTTATGTTCTTTTGACCATTGATTGGAAGCAAGTCTTAATCCTTAAGGAATCGGTTTCTCATTATTCTTTAAGTTCTCTTGGCCATTCATTGGAAGCGACTCTTTATCCTTTACTTAATTGGTTTATCCTTGTGCTTTAAGTTCTTTTGGCCATTGATTGAAAGCAAGACTTAATCCATAATGAATTGGTTTCACTTTGTAAGTTATGTTCTTTTGGCCATTGATTGGAAGCAAGTCTTAATCCTTATGGAATTGGTTTCTCATTATTCTTTAGCTTCTTTTGGCCATTCATTGGAAGCAAGTCTTTATCCTTTACGAATTGGTTTATCCTTGTCCTTTAAATTCTTTTGGCCATTTATTGGAAGTAAGACTTAATCCATAATGAATTGGCTTCACTTTGTAAGTTATCTTCTTTTGGCCATTGATTTGAAGCAAGTCTTAATCCTTACGAAATTGGTTTCTCATTATTCTTTAAGTTCTTTTGGCCGTTGCTTGGAAGCAAGTCTTAATCCTTAAGGAATTGGTTTCTCATTATTCTTTATGGTCTTTTGGCCATTCATTGGAAGCAAGTCTTTATCCTTTACGAATTGGTTTATGCTTGCCCTTTACATTCTTTTGGCCGTTGATTGGAAGCAAGACTTAATCCATAATGAATTGGCTTCACTTTGTAAGTTATGTTCTTTTGGCCATTTATTGGAAGCAAGTCTTAATCCATAATGAATTGGTTTCTCATTATTTTTAAGTTCTTTTGGCCATTGATTGAAGCAAGTCTTAATCCTTAAGGAATTGGTTTCTCATTATTCTTAAGTTCTTTGGCCATTCATTGGAAGCAAGTCTTTATCCTTTACTTAATTGGTTTATCCTTGTCCTTTAAGTTCTTTTGGCCATTTATTGAAGCAAGACTTAATCCATAATGAATTGGTTTCACTTTGTAAGTTATGTTCTTTGGCCATTGATTGAAGCAAGTCTTAATCCTTAAGGAATTGGTTTCTCATTATTCTTTAAGTTCTTTTGGCCATTCATTGGAAGCAAGTCTTTATCCTTTACTTAATTGGTTTATCCTTGTCCCTTAAGTTTTTTTGGCCATTTATTGGAAGCAACACACAATCCATAATGAATTGGTTTCACTTTGTAAGTTATGTTCTTTGGCCATTGATTGGAAGCAAGTCTTAATCCTTAAGGAATTGGTTTCTCATTATTCTTTAAGTTCTTTGGCCATTCATTGGAAGCAAGTCTTTATCCTTACTTAATTGGTTTATCCTTGTCCTTTAAGTTCTTTTGGCCATTTATTGGAAGCAAGACTTAATCCATAATGAATTGGTTTCACTTTGTAAGTTATGTTCTTTGGCCATTGATTGAAGCAAGTCTTAATCCTTAAGGAATTGGTTTCTCATTATTCTTTAAGTTCTTTTGGCCATTCATTGGAAGCAAGTCTTTATCCTTTACTTAATTGGTTTATCCTTGTCCTTTAAGTTCTTTTGGCCATTTATTGGAAGCAAGACTTAATCCATAATGAATTGGTTTCACTTTGTAAGTTATGTTCTTTGGCCATTGATTGAAGCAAGTCTTAATCCTTAAGGAATTGGTTTCTCATTATTCTTTAAGTTCTTTGGCCATTCATTGGAAGCAAGTCTTTATCCTTTACTTAATTGGTTTATCCTTGTCCTTTAAGTTCTTTTTGGCCATTTATTGGAAGCAAGACTTAATCCATAATGAATTGGTTTCACTTTGTAAGTTATGTTCTTTGGCCATTGATTGAAGCAAGTCTTAATCCTTAAGGAATTGGTTTCTCATTATTCTTTAAGTTCTTTGGCCATTCATTGGAAGCAAGTCTTTATCCTTTACTTAATTGGTTTCTCATTGTCCTTTACGTTCTTTTGGCATTTGATTGGAAGTAAGTCTTAGTCCATAATGAATTGGTTTCTCATTATTCTTTAAGTTCTTTTGGCCATTGATTGGAAGCAAGTCTTTATCCTTTACGAATTGGTTTATCCTTGTCCTTTAAGTTCTTTGGCCATTGATTGGAAGCAAGACTTAATCCATAATGAATTGGTTTCACTTTGTAAGTTATGTTCTTTGGCCATTGATTGGAAGCAAGTCTTAATCCTTAAGGAATTGGTTTCTCATTATTCTTTAAGTTCTTTGGCCATTCATTGGAAGCAAGTCTTTATCCTTTACTTAATTGGTTTATCCTTGTCCTTAAGTTCTTTTGGCCATTTATTGGAAGCAAGACTTAATCCATAATGAATTGGTTTCACTTTGTAAGTTATGTTCTTTGGCCATTGATTGAAGCAAGTCTTAATCCTTAAGGAATTGGTTTCTCATTATTCTTTAAGTTCTTTGGCCATTCATTGGAAGCAAGTCTTTATCCTTACTTAATTGGTTTATCCTTGTCCTTTAAGTTCTTTGGCCATTTATTGAAGCAAGACTTAATCCATAATGAATTGGTTTCACTTTGTAAGTTATGTTCTTTTGGCCATTGATTGAAGCAAGTCTTAATCCTTAAGGAATTGGTTTCTCATTATTCTTTAAGTTCTTTTGGCCATTCATTGGAAGCAAGTCTTTATCCTTTACTTAATTGGTTTATCCTTGTCCTTAAGTTCTTTTGGCCATTTATTGGAAGCAAGACTTAATCCATAATGAATTGGTTTCACTTTGTAAGTTATGTTCTTTGGCCATTGATTGAAGCAAGTCTTAATCCTTAAGGAATTGGTTTCTCATTATTCTTTAAGTTCTTTTGGCCATTCATTGGAAGCAAGTCTTTATCCTTACTTAATTGGTTTATCCTTGTCCTTTAAGTTCTTTTGGCCATTGATTGGAAGCAAGACTTAATCCATAATGAATTGGTTTCACTTTGTAAGTTATGTTCTTTGGCCATTGATTGAAGCAAGTCTTAATCCTTAAGGAATTGGTTTCTCATTATTCTTTAAGTTCTTTGGCCATTGATTGGAAGCAAGACTTAATCCATAATGAATTGGTTTCACTTTGTCCTTAAGTTCTTTGGCCATTGATTGGAAGCAAGTCTTAATCCATAATGAATTGGTTTCTCATTATTCTTTAAGTTCTTTGGCCATTGATTGGAAGCAAGTCTTTATCCTTTAATTGGTTTATCCTTATTTTAAGTTCTTTTTGGCCATTGATTGAAGCAAGTCTTAATCCATAATGAATTGGTTTCACTTTGTTTTAAGTTCTTTTGGCCATTGATTGAAGCAAGTCTTAATCCTTAAGGAATTGGTTTCATTATTCTTAAGTTCTTTTGGCCATTCATTGAAGCAAGTCTTTATCCTTACGAATTGGTTTATCCTTGTCCTTTAAGTTCTTTTGGCCATTGATTGAAGCAAGACTTAATCCATAATGAATTGGTTTCACTTTTGTAAGTTATGTTCTTTTGGCCATTGATTGAAGCAAGTCTTAATCCTTAAGGAATTGGTTTCTCATTATTCTTTAAGTTCTTTTGGCCATTCATTGGAAGCAAGTCTTTATCCTTTACTTAATTGGTTTATCCTTGTCCTTTAAGTTCTTTTGGCCATTTATTGAAGCAAGACTTAATCCATAATGAATTGGTTTCACTTTGTAAGTTATGTTCTTTGGCCATTGATTGAAGCAAGTCTTAATCCTTAAGGAATTGGTTTCTCATTATTCTTTAAGTTCTTTGGCCATTCATTGGAAGCAAGTCTTTATCCTTTACTTAATTGGTTTATCCTTGTCCTTTAAGTTCTTTGGCCATTTATTGAAGCAAGACTTAATCCATAATGAATTGGTTTCACTTTGTAAGTTATGTTCTTTTGGCCATTGATTGAAGCAAGTCTTAATCCTTAAGGAATTGGTTTCTCATTATTCTTTAAGTTCTTTGGCCATTCATTGGAAGCAAGTCTTTATCCTTTACTTAATTGGTTTATCCTTGTGCTTTAACTTCTTTTGGCCATTGATTGGAAGCAAGAGATAATCCATAATGAATTGGTTTCACTTTGTAAGTTATGATCATTTGGCCATTGATTGGAAGCAAGTGTTAATCCTTAAGGAATTGGTTTCTCATTATTCTTTAAGTTCTTTTAGCCATTCATTCGAAGCAAGTCTTTATCCTTTACTTAATTGGTTTATCCTTGTCCTTTAAGTTCTTTTTGGCCATTTATTGAAGCAAGACATAATCCATAATGAATTGGTTTCACTTTGTAAGTTATGTTCTTTTGGCCATTGATTGGAAGCAAGTCTTAATCCTTAAGGAATTGGTTTCTCATTATTCTTTAAGTTTTTTGGCCATTCAATGGAAACAAGTCTTTGTGCTTTACTTAATTGGTTTATCCTTGTCCTTTAAGTTCTTTTTTGGCCATTTATTGAAGCAAGACTTAATCCATAATGAATTGGTTTCTCATTATTCTTAAGTTCTTTTGGCCATTGATTGGAAGCAAGTCTTTATCCTTACTTAATTGGTTTATCCTTGTCCTTTAAGTTCTTTTGGCCATTTATTGGAAGCAAGACTTAATCCATAATGAATTGGTTTCACTTTGTGTTATGTTCTTTGGCCATTGATTGAAGCAAGTCTTAATCCTTAAGGAATTGGTTTCTCATTATTCTTAAGTTCTTTGGCCATTCATTGGAAGCAAGTCTTTATCCTTAATGAATTGGTTTATCCTTGTCCTTAAGTTCTTTTGGCCATTGATTGAAGCAAGACTTAATCCATAATGAATTGGTTTCACTTTGTGTTAAGTTCTTTTTGGCCATTGATTGAAGCAAGTCTTAATCCTTAAGGAATTGGTTTATCCTTGTCCTTTAAGTTCTTTGGCCATTGATTGAAGCAAGACTTAATCCATAATGAATTGGTTTCACTTTGTAAGTTATGTTCTTTTGGCCATTGATTGGAAGCAAGTCTTAATCCTTAAGGAATTGGTTTCTCATTATTCTTTAAGTTCTTTTGGCCATTCATTGAAGCAAGTCTTTATCCTTTACTTAATTGGTTTATACTTGCCGTTTAAGTTCTTTTGGCCATTTATGGGAAGCATGACTTAATGCATAATCAATTGGTTTCACTTTGTAAGTTATGTTCTTTGGCCATTGATTGAAGCAAGTCTTAATCCTTAAGGAATTGGTTTCTCATTATTCTTTAAGTTCTTTTGGCCATTCATTGGAAGCAAGACTTAATCCATAATGAATTGGTTTCACTTTGTAAGTTATGTTCTTTTGGCCATTGATTGGAAGCAAGTCTTAATCCTTAAGGAATTGGTTTCTCATTATTCTTTAAGTTCTTTTGGCCATTGATTGGAAGCAAGTCTTTATCCTTACTTAATTGGTTTATCCTTGTCCTTTAAGTTCTTTTGGCCATTTCTTGGAAGCAAGACTTAATCCATAATGAATTGGTTTCACTTTGTAAGTTATGTTCTTAGGCCCATTGAGTTGAAGCAAGTCTTAATCCTTAAGGAATTGGTTTCTCATATATCTTTAAGTTCTTTTGGCCATTCATTGGAAGCAAGTCTTTATCCTTTACGTATTGGTTTATCCTTGCCCTTTAAGTTCTTTTGGCCATTGATTGGAAGCAAGAGTTAATCCATAATGAATTGGTTTCACTTTGTAAGTTATGTTCTGTTGACCATTGATTGGAAGCAAGTCTTAATCCTTAAGGAATAGGTTTCTCATTATTCTTTAAGTTCTTTTGGCCATTCATTGGAAGCAAGTCTTTATCCTTTACGAATTGGTTTATCCTTGTCCTTTAAGTTCTTTTGGCCATTTCTTGGAAGCAAGACTTAATCCATAATGAATTGGTTTCACTTTGTAAGTTATGTTCTTTTGGCCATTGATTGGAAGCAAGTCTTAATCCTTAAGGAATTGGTTTCTCATTATTCTTTAAGTTCTTTTGGCCATTCATTGGAAGCAAGTCTTTATCCTTTACTTAATTGGTTTATCCTTGTCCTTTAAGTTCTTTTGGCCATTTATTGAAGCAAGACTTAATCCATAATGAATTGGTTTCACTTTGTAAGTTATGTTCTTTGGCCATTGATTGGAAGCAAGTCTTAATCCTTAAGGAATTGGTTTCTCATTATTCTTTAAGTTCTTTGGCCATTCATTGAAGCAAGTCTTTATCCTTTACGAATTGGTTTATCCTTGTCCTTTAAGTTCTTTTGGCCATTGATTGGAAGCAAGACTTAATCCATAATGAATTGGTTTCATTTTGTAAGTTATTTTCTTTTGGCCACTGATTGGAAGCAAGTCTTATTCCTTAAGGAATTGGTTTCTCAGTATTCTTTAAGTTCTTTTTGGCCATTCATTGGAAGCCAGTCTTTATCCTTTACGAATTGGTTTATCCTTGTCCTTTAAGTTCTTTTGGCCATTGATTGGAAGCAAGACTTAATCCATAATGAATTGGTTTCATTTTGTAAGTTATGTTGTTTTGGCCATTGATTGGAAGCAAGTCTTAATCCTTAAGGAATTGGTTTCTCATTATTCTTTAAGTTCTTTTGGCCATTCATTGGAAGCAAGTCTTTATCCTTTACGAATTGGTTTATCCTTGTCCTTTAAGTTCTTTTGGCCATTTATTGGAAGCAAGACTTAATCCATAATGAATTGGTTTCACTTTGTAAGTTATGTTCTTTGGCCATTGATTGAAGCAAGTCTTAATCCTTAAGGAATTGGTTTCTCATTATTCTTAAGTTCTTTTGGCCATTCATTGGAAGCAAGTCTTTATCCTTACTTAATTGGTTTATCCTTGTCCTTTCAGTTCTTTTGGCCATTTATTGGAAGCAAGACTTAATCCATAATGAATTGCTTTCACGTTGTAAGTTATGTTCGTTTGGCCATTGATTGGAAGTAAGTCTGAATCCTTAAGGAATTGGTTTCTCATTATTCTTTAAGTTCTTTTGGCCATTCATTGGAAGCAAGTCTTTATCCTTTACTTAATTGGTTTATCCTTGTCCTTTAAGTTCTTTTGGCCATTTATTGGAAGCAAGACTTAATCCATAATGAATTGGTTTCACTTTGTAAGTTATGTTCCGCTGGCCATTGATTTTAAGCAAGTCTTAATCCTTAAGGAATTGGTTTCTCATTATTCTTTAAGTTCTTTTGGCCATTCATTGGAAGCAAGTCTTTATCCTTTACGAATTGGTTTATCCTTGTCCTTTAAGTTGTTTTGGCCATTTCTTGGAAGCAAGACCTAATCCATAATGAATTGGTCTCACTTTGTAAGTTATGTTCTTTGGCCATTGATTGAAGCAAGTCTTAATCCTTAAGGAATTGGTTTCTCATTATTCTTTAAGTTCTTTGGCCATTCATTGAAGCAAGTCTTTATCCTTTGTAAATTGGTTTATCCTTGTCCTTTAAGTTCTTTTGGCCATTTATTGGAAGCAAGACTTAATCCATAATGAATTGGTTTCACTTTGTAAGTTATGTTCTTTTGGCCATTGATTGGAAGCAAGTCTTAATCCTTAAGGAATTGGTTTCACATTACTCTTTAAGTTCTTTTGGCCATTTGTTGGAAGCAAGACTTAATCCATAATGAATTGGCTTCACTTTGTAAGTTATGTTCTTTGGCCATTGATTGAAGCAAGTCTTAATCCTTAAGGAATTGGTTTCTCATTATTCTTAAGTTCTTTTGGCCATTCATTGGAAGCAAGTCTTTATCCTTACTTAATTGGTTTATCCTTGTCCTTTAAGTTCTTTTGGCCATTTATTCGAAGCAAGACTTAATCCATAATGAATTGGTTTCACTTTGTAAGTTATGTTCTTTTGCCCATTGATTGGAAGCAAGTCTTAATCCTTAAGGAATTAGTTTCTCATTATTCTTTAAGTTCTTTTGGCCATTGGTTGGAAGCAAGTCTTAATCCTTAAGGAATTGGTTTCTCATTATTCTTTAAGTTCTTTTGGCCATTCATTGGAAGCAAGTCTTTATCCTTTACGAATTGGTTTATCCTTGTCCTTTAAGTTCTTTTGGCCATTTATTGGAAGCAAGACTTAATCCATAATGAATTGGTTTCACTTTGTAAGTTATGTTCTTTTGGCCAATGATTGGAAGCAAGTCTTAATCCTGAAGGAATTGGTTTCTCATTATTCTTTAGGTTCTTTTGGCCATTGATTGGACGCAAAACTTAATCCATAATGAATTGGTTTCACTTTGTAAGTTATGTTCTTTTGGCCATTGATTGGAAGCAAGTCTTAATCCTTAAGGAATTGGTTTCTCATTATTCCTTAAGTTCTTTGGCCATTCATTGAAGCAAGTCTTTATCCTTTACTTAATTGGTTTATCCTTGTCCTTTAAGTTCTTTTTGGCCATTGATTGGAAGCAAGACTTAATCCATAATGAATTGGTTTCACTTTGTAAGTTATGTTCTTTGGCCATTGATTGAAGCAAGTCTTAATCCTTAAGGAATTGGTTTCTCATTATTCTTAAGTTCTTTTGGCCATTCATTGGAAGCAAGTCTTTATCCTTACTTAATTGGTTTATCCTTGTCCTTTAAGTTCTTTTTGGCCATTTATTGGAAGCAAGACTTAATCCATAATGAATTGGTTTCACTTTGTAAGTTATGTTCTTTGGCCATTGATTGAAGCAAGTCTTAATCCTTAAGGAATTGGTTTCTCATTATTCTTAAGTTCTTTTGGCCATTCATTGGAAGCAAGTCTTTATCCTTACTTAATTGGTTTATCCTTGTCCTTTAAGTTCTTTGGCCATTGATTGGAAGCAAGAGTTAATCCATAATGAATTGGTTTCACTTTGTGTTATGTTCTTTTGGCCATTGATTGAAGCAAGTCTTAATCCTTAAGGAATTGGTTTCTCGTTATTCTTTAAGTTCTTTTGGCCAGTTGTTGGAAGTAAGACTTAATCCATAATGAATTGGTTTCACTTGTCCTTTAAGTTCTCTTTGGCCATTGATTGAAGCAAGTCTTAATCCTTAAGGAATTGGTTTCTCATTATTCTTAAGTTCTTTTGGCCATTCATTGGAAGCAAGTCTTTATCCTTACTTAATTGGTTTATCCTTGTCTTTAAGTTCTTTTGGCCATTGATTGGAAGCAAGACTTAATCCATAATGAATTGGTTTCACTTTGTAAGTTATGTTCTTTGGCCATTGATTGAAGCAAGTCTTAATCCTTAAGGAATTGGTTTCTCATTATTCTTTAAGTTCTTTTGGCCATTGATTGAAGCAAGTCTTTATCCTTACTTAATTGGTTTATCCTTGTCCTTTAAGTTCTTTTGGCCATTTATTGGAAGCAAGACTTAATCCATAATGAATTGGTTTCACTTTGTGTTATGTTCTTTGGCCATTGATTGGAAGCAAGTCTTAATCCTTAAGGAATTGGTTTCTCATTATTCTTAAGTTCTTTTGGCCATTGATTGGAAGCAAGACTTAATCCATAATGAATTGGTTTCACTTTGTAAGTTATGTTCTTTGGCCATTGATTGAAGCAAGTCTTAATCCTTAAGGAATTGGTTTCTCATTATTCTTAAGTTCTTTTGGCCATTCATTGGAAGCAAGTCTTTATCCTTTACTTAATTGGTTTATCCTTGCCCTTTAAGTTCTTTTGGCCATTGATTGAAGCAAGAGTTAATCCATAATGAATTGGTTTCACTTTGTAAGTTATGTTCTTTGGCCATTGATTGAAGCAAGTCTTAATCCTTAAGGAATTGGTTTCTCATTATTCTTTAAGTTCTTTTGGCCATTCATTGGAAGCAAGTCTTTATCCTTACTTAATTGGTTTATCCTTGTCCTTTAAGTTCTTTTGGCCATTTATTGAAGCAAGACTTAATCCATAATGAATTGGTTTCACTTTGTAAGTTATGTTCTTTTGGCCATTGATTGAAGCAAGTCTTAATCCTTAAGGAATTGGTTTCTCATTATTCTTAAGTTCTTTTGGCCATTCATTGGAAGCAAGTCTTTATCCTTACTTAATTGGTTTATCCTTGTCTTTAAGTTCTTTTGGCCATTGATTGGAAGCAAGAGTTAATCCATAATGAATTGGTTTCACTTTGTAAGTTATGTTCCTTTCGCAATTGATTGGAGCAAGTCTTAACCCTTAAGGAATTGGTTTCATTATTCTTTAAGTTCTTTGGCCATTCATTGGAAGCAAGTCTTTATCCTTACTTAATTGGTTTATCCTGTCCTTTAAGTTCTTTTGGCCATTTATTGAAGCAAGACTTAATCCATAATGAATTGGTTTCACTTTGTAAGTTATGTTCTTTTTGGCCATTGATTGAAGCAAGTCTTAATCCTTAAGGAATTGGTTTCTCATTATTCTTTAAGTTCTTTTGGCCATTCATTGGAAGCAAGTCTTTATCCTTTACTTAATTGGTTTATCCTTGTCCTTAAGTTCTTTTGGCCATTGATTGGAAGCAAGACTTAATCCATAATGAATTGGTTTCACTTTGTAAGTTATGTTCTTTGGCCATTGATTGAAGCAAGTCTTAATCCTTAAGGAATTGGTTTCTCATTATTCTTTAAGTTCTTTTGGCCATTCATTGGAAGCAAGTCTTTATCCTTACGAATTGGTTTATCCTTGTCCTTAAGTTCTTTTGGCCATTTATTGGAAGCAAGACTTAATCCATAATGAATTGGTTTCACTTTGTAAGTTATGTTCTTTGGCCATTGATTGAAGCAAGTCTTAATCCTTAAGGAATTGGTTTCTCATTATTCTTTAAGTTCTTTTGGCCAATCATTGGAAGCGAGTCTTTATCCTTACTTAATTGGTTTATCCTTGTCCTTTAAGTTCTTTTTGGCCATTTATTGAAGCAAGACTTAATCCATAATGAATTGGTTTCACTTTGTAAGTTATGTTCTTTGGCCATTGATTGAAGCAAGTCTTAATCCTTAAGGAATAGGTTTCTCATTATTCTTTGAGTTCTTTTGGCCATTCATTGGAAGCAAGTCTTTATCCTTTGCGAATTGGTTTATCCTTGTCCTTTAAGTTCTTTTGGCCATTTCTTGGAAGCAAGACTTAATCCATAATGAATTGGTTTCACTTTGTAAGTTATGTTCTGTTGACCGTTGATTGGAAGCAAGTCTTAATCCTTAAGGAATAGGTTTCTCATTATTCTTTAAGTTCTTTTGGCCATTCATTGGAAGCAAGTCTTTATCCTTACTTAATTGGTTTATCCTTGCCCTTTAAGTTCTTTTGGCCATTTATTGGAAGCAAGACTTAATCCATAATGAATTGGTTTCACTTTGTAAGTTATGTTCTTTTGGCCATTGATTGAAGCAAGTCTTAATCCTTAAGGAATTGGTTTCTCATTATTCTTTAAGTTCTTTTGGCCATTCATTGGAAGCAAGTCTTTATCCTTTACTTAATTGGTTTATCCTTGTCCTTAAGTTCTTTTTGGCCATTTATTGGAAGCAAGACTTAATCCATAATGAATTGGTTTCACTTTGTAAGTTATGTTCTTTGGCCATTGATTGAAGCAAGTCTTAATCCTTAAGGAATTGGTTTCTCATTATTCTTTAAGTTCTTTTGGCCATTCATTGAAGCAAGTCTTTATCCTTTACTTAATTGGTTTATCCTTGTCCTTTAAGTTCTTTTGGCCATTGATTGAAGCAAGACTTAATCCATAATGAATTGGTTTCACTTTGTAAGTTATGTTCTTTTGGCCATTGATTGAAGCAAGTCTTAATCCTTAAGGAATTGGTTTCTCATTATTCTTTAAGTTCTTGGCCATTGATTGGAAGCAAGACTTAATCCATAATGAATTGGTTTCACTTTGTAAGTTATGTTCTTTGGCCATTGATTGAAGCAAGTCTTAATCCTTAAGGAATTGGTTTCTCATTATTCTTTAAGTTCTTTTGGCCATTCATTGGAAGCAAGTCTTTATCCTTTACTTAATTGGTTTATCCTTGTCCTTTAAGTTCTTTGGCCATTTATTGAAGCAAGACTTAATCCATAATGAATTGGTTTCACTTTGTGTTATGTTCTTTTGGCCATTGATTGAAGCAAGTCTTAATCCTTAAGGAATTGGTTTCTCATTATTCTTTAAGTTCTTTTGGCCATTCATTGAAGCAAGTCTTTATCCTTTACGAATTGGTTTATCCTGTCCTTTAAGTTCTTTGGCCATTGATTGGAAGCAAGAGTTAATCCATAATGAATTGGTTTCACTTTGTAAGTTATGTTCTTTGGCCATTGATTGAAGCAAGTCTTAATCCTTAAGGAATTGGTTTCTCATTATTCTTTAAGTTCTTTTGGCCATTCATTGGAAGCAAGTCTTTATCCTTACTTAATTGGTTTATCCTTGTCCTTTAAGTTCTTTTGGCCATTTATTGGAAGCAAGACTTAATCCATAATGAATTGGTTTCACTTTGTGTTATGTTCTTTGGCCATTGATTGAAGCAAGTCTTAATCCTTAAGGAATTGGTTTCTCATTATTCTTTAAGTTCTTTTGGCCATTCATTGAAGCAAGTCTTTATCCTTTACTTAATTGGTTTATCCTTGTCCTTTAAGTTCTTTTGGCCATTTATTGAAGCAAGACTTAATCCATAATGAATTGGTTTCACTTTGTGTTATGTTCTTTGGCCATTGATTGAAGCAAGTCTTAATCCTTAAGGAATTGGTTTCTCATTATTCTTTAAGTTCTTTTGGCCATTCATTGGAAGCAAGTCTTTATCCTTTACTTAATTGGTTTATCCTTGTCCTTTAAGTTCTTTTGGCCATTTATTGGAAGCAAGACTTAATCCATAATGAATTGGTTTCACTTTGTAAGTTATGTTCTTTGGCCATTGATTGAAGCAAATCTTAATCCTTAAGGAATTGGTTTCTCATTATTCTTTAAGTTCTTTTGGCCATTGATTAGAAGCAAGTCTTTATCCTTACTTAATTGGTTTATCCTTGTCCTTTAAGTTCTTTTGGCCATTTATTGGAAGCAAGACTTAATCCATAATGAATTGGTTTCACTTTGTAAGTTATGTTCTTTGGCCATTGATTGAAGCAAGTCTTAATCCTTAAGGAATTGGTTTCTCATTATTCTTTAAGTTCTTTTGGCCATTCATTGAAGCAAGTCTTTATCCTTACTTAATTGGTTTATCCTTGTCCTTTAAGTTCTTTTGGCCATTGATTGGAAGCAAGACTTAATCCATAATGAATTGGTTTCACTTTGTAAGTTATGTTCTTTGGGCCATGGATTGGAAGCAAGTCTTAATCCTTAAGGGATTGGTTTCTCATTATTCTTTAAGTTCTGTTGGCCATTCATTGAAGCAAGTCTTTATCCTTACTTAATTGGTTTATCCTTGTCCTTTAAGTTCTTTTGGCCATTTATTGAAGCAAGACTTAATCCATAATGAATTGGTTTCACTTTGTAAGTTATGTTCTTTTGGCCATTGATTGAAGCAAGTCTTAATCCTTAAGGAATTGGTTTCTCATTATTCTTTAAGTTCTTTTGGCCATTGATTGAAGCAAGTCTTTATCCTTACTTAATTGGTTTATCCTTGTCCTTTAAGTTCTTTTGGCCATTGATTGGAAGCAAGACTTAATCCATAATGAATTGGTTTCACTTTGTAAGTTATGTTCTTTGGCCATTGATTGAAGCAAGTCTTAATCCTTAAGGAATTGGTTTCTCATTATTCTTTAAGTTCTTTTGGCCATTCATTGAAGCAAGTCTTTATCCTTACTTAATTGGTTTATCCTTGTCCTTTAAGTTCTTTTGGCCATTGATTGGAAGCAAGACTTAATCCATAATGAATTGGTTTCACTTTGTAAGTTATGTTCTTTGGCCATTGATTGAAGCAAGTCTTAATCCTTAAGGAATTGGTTTCTCATTATTCTTTAAGTTCTTTTGGCCATTCATTGGAAGCAAGTCTTTATCCTTACTTAATTGGTTTATCCTTGTCCTTTAAGTTCTTTTGGCCATTTATTGAAGCAAGACTTAATCCATAATGAATTGGTTTCACTTTGTAAGTTATGTTCTTTGGCCATTGATTGAAGCAAGTCTTAATCCTTAAGGAATTGGTTTCTCATTATTCTTTAAGTTCTTTTGGCCATTCATTGGAAGCAAGTCTTTATCCTTACTTAATTGGTTTATCCTTGTCCTTTAAGTTCTTTTGGCCATTTATTGAAGCAAGACTTAATCCATAATGAATTGGTTTCACTTTGTAAGTTATGTTCTTTGGCCATTGATTGAAGCAAGTCTTAATCCTTAAGGAATTGGTTTCTCATTATTCTTTAAGTTCTTTTGGCCATTCATTGGAAGCAAGTCTTTATCCTTACTTAATTGATTTATCCTTGCCCTTTAAGTTCTTTTGGCCTTTTATTGGAAGCAAGACTTAATCCATAATGAATTGGTTTCACTTTGTAAGTTATGTTCCTTTGGCCATTGATTGGAAGCAAGTCTTAACCCTTAAGGAATTGGTTTCTCATTATTCTTTAAGTTCTTTTGGCCATTCATTGGAAGCAAGTCTTTATCCTTTACGAATTGGTTTATCCTTGTCCTTTAAGTTCTTTTTGCCATTGATTGAAGCAAGACTTAATCCATAATGAATTGGTTTCACTTTGTGTTATGTTCTTTTGGCCATTGATTTTAAGCAAGTCTTAATCCTTAAGGAATTGGTTTCTCATTATTCTTTAAGTTCTTTTGGCCATTCATTGAAAGCAAGTCTTTATCCTTTACGAATTGGTTTATCCTTGTCCTTTAAGTTCTTTTGGCCATTGATTGGAAGCAAGACTTAATCCATAATGAATTGGTTTCACTTTGTAAGTTATGTTCTTTTGGCCATTGATTGGAAGCAAGTCTTAATCCTTAAGGAAT
Source organism: Pterocarpus santalinus (assembly GCA_031439595.1). Lineage (NCBI taxonomy): Eukaryota > Viridiplantae > Streptophyta > Magnoliopsida > Fabales > Fabaceae > Pterocarpus > Pterocarpus santalinus. Next base: position 648,541 of record JAVHNO010000270.1, on the reverse strand, counting down.
TGGTTTCTCATTATTCTTTAAGTTCTTTTGGCCATTCATTGGAAGCAAGTCTTTATCCTTTACTTAATTGGTTTATCCTTGCCCTTTAAGTTCTTTTGGCCATTGATTGGAAGCAAGACTTAATCCATAATGAATTGGTTTCACTTTGTAAGTTATATTCTTTTGGCCATTGATTGGAAGCAAGTCTTAATCCTTAAGGAATTGGTTTCTCATTATTCTTTAAGTTCTTTTGGCCATTCATTGGAAGCAAGTCTTTATCCTTTACGAATTGGTTTATCCTTGTCCTTTAAGTTCTTTTGGCCATTTATTGGAAGCAAGACTTAATCCATAATGAATTGGCTTCACTTTGTAAGTTATGTTCTTTTGGCCATTGATTGGAAGCAAGTCTTAATCCTAAAGGAATTGGTTTCTCATTATTCTTTAAGTTCTTTTGGCCATTCATTGGAAGCAAGTCTTTATCCTTTACTTAATTGGTTTATCCTTGTCCTTTAAGTTCTTTTGGCCATTTATTGGAAGCAAGACTTAATCCATAATGAATTGGTTTCACTTTGTAAGTTATGATCTTTTTGCCATTGATTTGAAGCAAGTCTTAATTCTTAAGGAATTGGTTTCTCATTATTCTCTAAGTTCTTTTGGCCAATCATTGGAAGCGAATCTTTATCCTTTACGAATTGGTTTATCCTTGTCCTTTAAGTTCTTAGGCCATTCATTGGGAGCAAGACTTAATCCATAATGAATTGGTTTCACTTTGTAACTTATCTTCTTTTGGCCATTGTTTGATACCAAGTCTTAATCCTTAAGCAATTCGTTTCTCATTTTTATTTAAGTTCTTTTGGCCATTCATTGGAAGCAAGTCTTTATCCTTTACTTAATTGGTTTATCCTTGTCCTTTAAGTTCTTTTTGGCCATTGATTGGAAGCAAGACTTAATGCATAATGAATTGGTTTCACTTTGTAAGTTATGTTCCTTTGGCCATTGATTTGAAGCAAGTCTTTATCCTTAAGGAATTGGTTTCTCATTATTCTTTAAGTTCTTTTGGCCATTCATTGGAAGCAAGTCTTTATCCTTTACGAATTGGTTTATCCTTGTCCTTTAAGTTCTTTTGGCCATTTATTGGAAGCAAGACTTAATCCATAATGAATTGGTTTCACTTTGTAAGTTATGTTCTTTTGGCCATTGATTGGAAGCAAGTCTTAATCCTTAAGGAATTGGTTTCTCATTATTCTTTAAGTTCTTTTGGCCATTCATTGGAAGCAAGTCTTTATCCTTACTTAATTGGTTTATCCTTGTCCTTTAAGTTCTTTTGGCCATTGATTGGAAGCAAGACTTAATCCATAATGAATTGGTTTCACTTATTGTTATGTTCTTTTGGCCATTGATTGGAAGCAAGTCTTAATCCTTAAGGAATTGGTTTCTCATTATTCTTTAAGTTCTTTTGGCCATTTATTGGAAGCAAGACTTAATCCATAATGAATTGGTTTCACTTTGTAAGTTATGTTCTTTTGGCCATTGATTGGAAGCAAGTCTTAATCCTTAAGGAATTGGTTTCTCATTATTCTTTAAGTTCTTTTGGCCATTCATTGGAAGCAAGTCTTTATCCTTTACGAATTGGTTTATCCTTGCCCTTTAAGTTCTTTTGGCCATTGATTGGAAGCAAGAGTTAATCCATAATGAATTGGTTTCACTTTGTAAGTTATGTTCTTTTGGCCATTGATTGGAAGCAAGTCTTAATCCTTAAGGAATTAGTTTCTCATTATTCTTTAAGTTCTTTTGGCCATTCATTGGAAGCAAGTCTTTATCCTTACTTAATTGGTTTATCCTTGTCCTTTAAGTTCTTTTGGCCATTTATTGGAAGCAAGACTTAATCCATAATGAATTGGTTTCACTTTGTGTTCTTTTGGCCATTGATTGGAGGCAAGTCTTAATCCTTATGGAATTGGCTTCTCATTATTCTTTAAGATCTTTTGGCCATTCATTGAAGCAAGTCTTTATCCTTACTTAATTGGTTTATCCTTGTCCTTTAAGTTCTTTTGGCCATTGATTGCAAGCAAGATTTAATCCATGATGAATTGGTTTCACTTTGCAAGTTATGTTCTTTTGGGCATTGATTGGAAGCAAGTCTTAATCCTTAAGGAATTGGTTTCTCATTATTCTTTAAGTTCTTTTGGGCAATCATTGGAAGCGAATCTTTATCCTTTGCGAATTGGTTTATCCTTGTCCTTGAAGTTCTTTTGGCCATTGATTGGACGCAAAACTTAATCCATAATGAATTGGTTTCACTTTATAAGTTATGTTCTTTTGGCCATTGATTGGAAGCAAGTCTTAATCCTTAAGGAATCGGTTTCTCATTATTCTTTAAGTTCTTTTGGCAATTGATTGGATGCAAGTCTTTATCCTTTACGAATTTGTTTATCCTTGTCCCTTAAGTTCTTTGTACTTTGGGCCATTTATTGGAAGTAAGATCTTAATCCATAATGAATTGGTTTCACTTTGTAAGTTATGTTCTTTTTGGCCATTGATTGAAGCAAGTCTTAATACTTAAGGAATTGGTTTCTTTCATTATTCTCTAAGTTCTTTGGCCATTCATTGAAAGCCTAAGTCTTTTATCCTTTATGAATTGGTTTTATCCTCTGCCCTTTAAGTTCTTTTTGGCCATTGATTGGAAGCAAGATCTAATCCACAATGAATTTCAACGGTTTCACTTTGTAAGTTATGTTCTTTTAGGCCATTGATTGGAAGCAAGTCTTAATCCTTAAGGAATTGGTTTCTCATTATTCTTTAAGTTCTTTTTGGCTACTGATATGGAAGCTTAAGTCTTCCTATCCTTTACTTAATTGGTTTATCCTTGCTCCTTAAGTTCTTTTTGGCACATTTATTGGAAGCAAGACTTAATCCATAATGAATTGGTTTCACTCTTTGTGTTATGTTCTTTTGGCCATTGATTGGAAGCAAGTCTTAATCCATCTTAAGGAATTGGTTTCTTTTCATTATTCTCTTAAGCTCTTTCACATTCATTGGCAAGTCCTTATCCTTTACTTAATTGGTTTAGTCAAGGTTCTTTTTAAAGTTCTTTTTGGCCATTGATTGGAAGCAAGACTCTAATCCATAAGTCGAATTGGTTTCACTTTGTAAGTTATGTTCTTTTGGCCATTCATTCAAAGCAACTCTTAATCCTTATGGAATTCGTTTCTCATTATTCTTTAAGTTCTTTTCGCCAATCATTGGAAGCAAGTTTATCCTTACTTAATGAAATTGGTTTATCGCTAAGTTCTTTTAAGTTCTTTTTGGCCATTGATTGGAAGCAAGAGTTAATCCATAATGAATTGGCTTTCACTTTGTAAGTTATGTTCTTTCTTTGGCCATTGATTGGAAGCAAGTCTTAATCCTTATGGAATTAGGTTTCTCATTATTCTTCAAGTTCTTTTCGCCATTCATTGGAAGCAAGTCTTCATCCTTACTTAATTGGTTTATCCTTGTCCCTTAAATTCTTTTGGCCATTTATTGGAAACAAGACTTTATCCATAATGAATTGGCTTCACTTTGTAAGTTATGTTCTTTTGACCATTGATTGGAAGCAAGTCTTAATCCTGGCGAATTGGTTTCACACCTAAGTTCTTTGGCCAATCATTAAGCGACCTTATCCTTTATGGTTCAAGTTTATCCTTGCCCTCAAGTTCTTTTTGGCCATTGATTGGAAGCAAGAGTTAATCCATAATGAATTGGTTTCACTTTTGTAAGTTATGTTCTTTTGGCCATTGATTGGAAGCAAGTCTTAATCCTTAAGGAATAGGTTTCTCATTATTCTTTAAGTTCTTTTGGCCATTCATTGGAAGCAAGTCTTTATCCTTAACGAATTTGTTGATCCTTGTCCTTTAAGTTCTTTTGGCTATTTATTGGAAGCAAGACTTAATCTATGAATGAATTGGCTTCACTTTGTAAGTTATGTTCTTTTGACCATTGATTGGAAGCAAGTCTTAATCCCAAGGAATTGAGATTTCTCATTATTCTTTAAGTTCTTTTGGCCATTCATTGGAAGCAAGTCTTTATCCTCATTTAATTGGTTTATCCTTGCCCTTTAAGTTCTTTTGGCCATTGATTGGAAGCAAGAGTTAATCCATAATGAATTGGTTTCACTTTGTAAGTTACGTTCTTTTGGCCATTGATTGGAAGCAAGTCTTAATCCTTAAGGATTAGGTTTCTCATTATTCTTTATGTTCTTTTCGCCATTCATTGGAAGCAAGTCTTTATCCTTTACGAATTGGTTTATCCTTGTCCTTTAAATTCTTTTGGCCATTTATTGGAAACAAGACTTTATCCATAATGAATTGGCTTCACTTTGTAAGTTATGTTCTTTTGGCCATTGATTGGAAGCAAGAGTTAATCCATAATGAATTGGTTTCACTTTGTAAGTTATGTTCTTTTGGCCATTGATTGGAAGCAAGTCTTAATCCTTAAGGAATAGGTTTCTCATTATTCTTTAAGTTCTTTTGGCCATTCATTGGAAGCAAGTCTTTATCCTTTACGAATTTGTTTATCCTTGTCCTTTAAGTTCTTTTGGCCATTGATTGGAAGCAAGAGTTAATCCATAATGAATTGGTTTCATCATTTTTGTAAGTTATGTTCTTTTGGCCATTGATTGGAAGCAAGTCTTAATCCTTAAGGATTAGGTTTCTCATTATTCTTTAAGTTCTTTTCGCCATTCATTGGAAGCAAGTCTTTATCCTTTACGAATTGGTTTATCCTTGTCCTTTAAGTTCTTTTGGCCATTTATTGGAAGCAAGACTTTATCCATAATGAATTGGCTTCACTTTGTAAGTTATGTTCTTTTGACCATTGATTGGAAGCAAGTCTTAATCCTTAAGGCATTGGTTTCTCATTATTCTTTAAGTTCTTTTGGCCATTCATTGGAAGATAAGTCTTTATCCTCATTTAATTGGTTTATCCTTGTCCTTCAAGTTCTTTTGGCCATTGACTGGAAGCAAGAGTTAATCCATAATCAATTGGTTTCACTTTGTAAGTTATGTTCTGTTGGCCATTGATTGGAAGCAAGTCTTAATCCTTAAGGAATTGGTTTCTCATTATTCTTTAAGTTCTTTTGGCCATTGATTGGAAGCAAGTCTTTATCCTTTACGAATTGGTTTATCCTTGCCCTTTAAGTTCTTTTGGCCATTTATTGGAAGCAAGACTTAATCCATAATGAATTGGTTTCACTTTGTAAGTTATGTTCTTTTGGCCATTGATTGGAAGCAAGTCTTAATCCTTAATCAATTGGTTTGTCATTATTCTTTAAGTTCTTTTGGCTATTCTTTGGAAGCAAGTCTTTATCCTTAATGAATTGGTTTATCCTTGTCCTTTAAGTTCTTCTGGCCATTGATTGGAAGCAAGACTTAATCCATAATGAATTGGTTTCACTTTGTAAGTTATGTTCTTTTGGCCATTGATTGGAAGCAAGTCTTAATCCTTAAGGAATTGGTTTCTCATTATTCTTTAAGTTCTTTTGGCCATTGATTGGTAGCAAGTCTTTATCCTTAATGAATTGGTTTATCCTTGTCCTTTAAGTTCTTTTGGCCATTGATTGGAAGCAAGTCTTAATCCATAATGAATTGGTTTCAATTTGTAAGTTATGTTCTTTTGGCCATTGATTGGAAGCAAGTCTTAATCCTTAAGGAATTGGTTTCTCATTATTCTTTAGGTTCTTTTGGCCATTGCTTGGAAGCAAGTCTTAATCCTTAATGAATTGGTTTCACTTTGTAAGATATGTTCTTTTGGCCATTGATTGGAAGCAAGTCTTAATCCTTAAGGAATTGGTTTCTCATTATTCTTTAAGTTCTTTTGGCCATTGATTGGAATCAAGTCTTTATCCGTTACGAATTGGTTTATCCTTGTCCTTTAAGTTCTTTTGGCCATTTATTGGAAGCAAGACTTAATCCATAATGAATTGGTTTCACTTTGTAAGTTATGTTCTTTTGGCCATTGATTGGAAGCAAGTCTTAATCCTTAAGGAATTGGTTTCTCATTATTCTTTAAGTTCTTTTGGCCATTCATTGGAAGCCAGTCTTTATCCTTATGAATTGGTTTATCCATGGCCTTTAAGTTCTTTTGGCCATTGATTGGAAGCAAGACTTATTACATAATGAATTGGTTTCACTTTGTAAGTTATGTTCTTTTGGCCATTGATTGGAAGCAAGTCTTAATCCTTAAGGAATTGGTTTCTCATTATTCTTTAAGTTCTTTTGGCCATTAGTTGGAAGCAAGTCTTTATCCTTTATGAATTGGTTTATCCTTGTCCATTAAGTTCTTTTGGCCATTGATTGGAAGCAAGACTTAATCCATAATGAATTGGTTTCACTTTGTAAGTTATGGTCTTTTGGCCATTGATTGGTAGCAAGTCTTAATCCTTAAGGAATTGGTTTCTCATTATTCTTTAAGTTCTTTTGGCCATTGATTGGAAGCAAGTCTTTATCCTTAAATGAATTGGTTTATCCTTGTCCTTTAAGTTCTTTTGGCCATTGATTGGAAGCAAGACTTAATCCATAATGAATTGGTTTCACTTTGTAAGTTATGTTCTTTTGGCCATTGATTGGAAGCAAGTCTTAATCCTTAAGGAATTGGTTTCTCATTATTCTTTAAGTTCTTTTGGCCATTGATTGGAAGCAAGTCTTTATCCTTAAGGAATTGGTTTATCCTTGTCCTTTAAGTTCTTTTGGCCATTGATTGGAAGCAAGACTTAATCCATAATGAATTGGTTACACTCTGTAAGTGATCTTCTTTTGGCCATTGATTGGAAGCAAGTCTTAATCCTTAAGGAATTGGTTTCTCATTATTCTTTAAGTTCTTTTGGCCATTGATTGGAAGCAAGTCTTTATCCTTAATGAATTGGTATATCCTTGTCCTTTAAGTTCTTTTGGCCATTGATTGGAAGCAAGACTTAATCCATAATGAATTGGTTTCACTTTGTAAGCTATGTTCTTTTGGCCATTGATTGGAAGCAAGTCTTAATCCTTAAGGAATTGGTTTCTCATTATTCTTTAAGTTCTTTTGGCCATTGATTGGAAGCAAGTCTTTATCCTTTACGAATTGGTTTATCCTTGTCCTTTAAGTTCTTTTGGCCATTGATTGGAAGCAAGACTTAATCCATAATGAATTGGTTTCACTTTGTAAGTTACGTTCTTTTGGCCATTGATTGGAAGCAAGTCTTAATCCTTAAGGAATTGGTTTCTCATTATTCTTTAAGTTCTTTTGGCCATTGATTGGAAGCAAGAGTCTATCCTTTGCGAATTGGCTTATCCTTGTCCTTTAAGTTCTTTTGGCCATTGATTGGAAGCAAGACTTAATCCATAATGAATTGGTTTCACTTTGTAAGTTATGTTCTTTTGGCCATTGATTGGAAGCAAGTCTTAATCCTTAAGGAATTGGTTTCTCATTATTCTTTAAGTTCTTTTGGCCATTGATTGGAAGCAATCCTTAATCCTTAAGGAATTGGTTTCTCATTATTCTTAAAGTTCTTTTGGCCATTGATTGGAAGCAAGACTTAATCCATAATGAATTGGTTTCACTTTATAAGTTATGTTCCGTTGGCCATTGATTTTAAGCAAGTCTTAATCCTTAAGGAATTGGTTTCTGTTTGTCCTTCAAGTTCTTTTGGAGATTGATTGGAAGCAAGACTTAATCCATAATGAATTGGTTTATCCTTGCCCTTTAAGTTCTTTTGGCCATTGATTGGAAGCAAGTCTTAATCCTTAAGGAATTGGTTTCTCATTATTCTTTAAGTTCTTTTGGCCATTGATTGGAAGCAAGTCTTTATCCTTACGAATTGGATGATCCTTGTCCTTTAAGTTCTTTTGGCCATTGATTGGAAGCAAGACTTAATCCATAATGAATTGGTTTCACTTTGTAAGTTATGTTCTTTTGGCCATTGATTGGAAGCAAGTCTTAATCCTTAAGGAATTGGTTTCTCATTATTCTTTAAGTTCTTTTGGCCATTGATTGGAAGCAAGTCTTTATCCTTTACGAATTGGTTTATCCTTGTCCTTTAAGTTCTTTTGGCCATTGATTGGAAGCAAGACTTAATCCATAATGAATTGGTTTCACTATGTAAGTTATGTTCTGTTGGCCATTGATTGAAACAAGTCTTAATCCTTAAGGAATTAGTTTCTCATTATTCTTGAAGTTCTTCTGGCCATTGATTGGAAGCAAGTCTTTATCCTTTGAATTGGTTTATCCTTGTCCTTTAAGTTCTTTTGGCCATTGATTGGAAGCAAGACTTAATCCATAATGAATTGGTTTCACTTTGTAAGTTATGTTCTTTTGGCCATTGATTGGAAGCAAGTCTTAATCCTTAAGGAATTGGTTTCTCATTATTCTTTAAGTTCTTTTGGCCATTTGTTGGAAGCAAGTCTTTATCCTTCACGAATTGGTTTATCCTTGTCCTTTAAGTTCTTTTGGCCATTGATTGGAAGCAAGACTTAATCCATAATGAATTGGTTTCACTTTGTAAGTTATGTTCTTTTGGCCATTGATTGGAAGCAAGTCTTAATCCTTAAGGAATTGGTTTCTCATTATTCTTTAAGTTCTTTTGGCTATTGATTGGAAGCAAGTCTTTATCCATTTTGAATTGGTTTATCCTTGTCCTTTAAGTTCTTTTGGCCATTGATTGGAAGCAAGACTTAATCCATAATGAATTGGTTTCACTTTGTAAGTTATGTTCTTTTGGCCATTGATTGGAAGCAAGTCTTAATCCTTAAGGAATTGGTTTCTCATTATTCTTTAAGTTCTTTTGGCCATTCATTGGAAGCAAGTGTTTATCCTTAAGAATTGGTTTATCCTTGTCCTTGAAGTTCTTTTGGCCATTGATAGGACGCAAAACTTAATCCATAATGAATTGGTTTCACTTTGTAAGTTATGTTCTTTTGGCCATTGATTGGAAGCAAGTCTTAATCCTTAAGGAATTGGTTTCTCATTATTCTTTAAGTTCTTTTGGCCATTCATTGGAAGCAAGTCTTTATCCTTAATGAATTGGTTTCATCCTTGTCCTTTAAGTTCTTTTGGCCAATCATTGGAAGCGAGTCTTAATCCATAATGAATTGGGTTCACTTTGTAAGTTATGTTCTTTTGGCCATTGATCGGAAGCAAGTCTTTATCCTTTACGAATTGTTTTATCCTTGTTCTTTCAGTTCTTTTGGCCATTTATTGGAAGCAAGTCTTTATCCTTTACGAATTGGTTTATCCTTGTAAGTTATGTTCTTTTGGCCATTGATTGGAAGCAAGTCTTAATCCTTAAGGAATTGGTTTCACTTTGTTTGTCAAGTTCTTTTGGCCATTTATTGGAAGCAAGTCTTAATCCTTAAGGAATTGGTTTCTCATTATTCTTTAAGTTCTTTTGGCCATTGATTGGAAGCAAGTCTTTATCCTTTATGAATTGGTTTATCCTTGTCCTTTAAGTTGTTTTGGCCATTGATTGGAAGCAAGTCTTTATCCTTTACGAATTGGTTTCACTTTGTAAGTTATGTTCTTTTGGCCATTGATTGGAAGCAAGTCTTAATCCTTAAGGAATTGGTTTCTCATTATTCTTTATGTTCTTTTGGCCATTCATTGGAAGCAAGTCTTTATCCTTAATGAATTGGTTTATCCTTGTCCTTTAAGTTCTTTTGGCCATTGATTGGAAGCAAGTCTTAATCCATAATGAATTGGTTTCACTTTGTAAGTTATGTTCTTTTGGCCATTGATTGGAAGCAAGTCTTAATCCTTAAGGAATTGGTTTCTCATTATTCTTTAAGTTCTTTTGGCCATTGATTGGAAGCAAGTCTTTATCCTTTACGAATTGGTTTATCCTTGTCCTTTAAGTTCTTTTGGCCATTGATTGGAAGCAAGACTTAATCCATAATGAATTGGTTTCACTTTGTAAGTTATGTTCTTTTGGCCATTGATTGGAAGCAAGTCTTAATCCTTAAGGAATTGGTTTCTCATTATTCTTTAAGTTCTTTTGGCCATTTATTGGAAGCAAGACTTAATCCATAATGAATTGGTTTCACTTTGTAAGTTATGTTCTTTTGGCCATTGATTGGAAGCAAGTCTTAATCCTTAAGGAATTGGTTTCTCATTATTCTTTAAGTTCTTTTGGCCATTGATTGGAAGCAAGTCTTTATCCTTTACGAATTGGTTTATCCTTGTCCTTTAAGTTCTTTTGGCCATTGATTGGAAGCAAGACTTAATCCATAATGAATTGGTTTCACTTTGTAAGTTATGTTCTTTTGGCCATTGATTGGAAGCAAGTCTTAATCCTTAACGAATTGGTTTCTCATTATTCTTTAAGTTCTTTTGGCCATTCATTGGAAGCAAGTCTTTATCCTTTAGGAATTGGTTTATCCTTGTCCTTTAAGTTCTTTTGGCCATTGATTGGAAGCAAAACTTAATCCATAATGAATTGGTTTCAGCTTGTAAGTTATGTGTTTTTGGCCATCGATTGGAACCAAGTCTTAATACTTAAGGAATTGGTTTCTCATTATTCTTTAAGTTCTTTTGGTCGTCGATTGGAAGCAAGTCTTGGTCCTGAAGGAATTGGTTTATCATTGTGCTTTAAGTTCCTGTGGCTATTGATTGGAAGCAAGACTTAATCCTTAATGAATTGGTTTCATCCTTGTTCTTTAAGTTCTTTTGGCCACTGATTGGAAGCAAGCCTTAATCCTTAACGAATTGGTTTCTCTTTGTTCTTTAAGTTCTTTTGGCCATTGAATGGAAGCAAGTCTTAATCCTTAATGAATTGGTTTCTCCTTGTCTTTAAGTTCTTTTGGCCATTGATTGGAAGCAAGTCTTAATCCTTAAGAATTGGTTTCTCATTATTCTTTAAGTTCTTTTGGCCATTGATTGGAAGCAAGTCTTAATCCTTATGAATTGGTTTATCCTTGTCCTTTAAGTTCTTTTGGCCATTGATTGGAAGCAAGTCTTAATCCTTAATGAATTGGTTTCACTTTGTAAGTTAAGTTCTTTTGGCCATTGATTGGAAGCAAGTCTTAATCCTTAATGAATTGGTTTCTCATTGTTCTTTAAGTTCTTTTGGCCATTGATTGGAAGCAAGTCTTAATCCTTAATGGAATTGGTTTATCATTGTTCTTTAAGTTCTTTTGGCCATTGATTGGAAGCAAGTCTTAATCCTTAATGAATTGGTTTCACTTTGTAAGTTAAGTTCTTTTGGCCATTGATTGGAAGCAAGTCTTAATCCTTAAGAAATTGGTTTCTCATTATTCTTTAAGTTCTTTTGGCCATTGATTGGAAGCAAGTCTTAATCCTTAGGGAATTGGTTTCTCATTATTCTTTAAGTTCTTTTAGCCATTGATTGGAAGCAAGTCTTAATCCTTATGAATTGGTTTATCCTTGTCCTTTAAGTTCTTTTGGCCATTGATTGGAAGCAAGGCTTAATCCATAATGAATTGGTTTCACTTTGTAAGTTATGTTCTTTTGGCCATTGATTGGAAGCAAGTCTTAATCCTTAAGGAATTGGTTTCTCATTATTCTTTAAGTTCTTTTGGCCATTGATTGGAAGCAAGTCTTAATCCTTAAGGAATTGGTTTCTCATTATTCTATAAGTTCTTCTGTCCATTGATTGGTAGCAAGTCTTTATCCTTTACGAATTGGTTTATCCTTGTCCTTTAGTTCTTTTGGCCATTGGTTGGAACCAAGTCTTAATCCATAATGAATTGGTTTATCCTTGTCCTTTAAGTTCTTTTGCCCATTGATTGGAAGCAAGTCTTAATCCTTAAGGAATTGGTTTCTCATTATTCTTTAAGTTCTTTTGGCCATTGATTGGAACCAAGTCTTAATCCTTAAGGAATTGGTTTCTCATTATTCTTTAAGTTCTTTTGGCCATTGATTGGAAGCAAGTCTTTATCCTTTACGAATTGGTTTATCCTTGTCCTTTAAGTTCTTTTGGCCATTTATTGGAAGCAAGACTTAATCCATAATGAATTGGTTTCACTTTGTAAGTTACGTTCTTTTGGCCATTGATTGGAAGCAATTCTTAATCCTTAAGGAATTGGTTTCTCATTATTCTTTAAGTTCTTCTGGCCATTGATTGGTAGCAAGTCTTTATCCTTTACGAATTGGTTTATCATTGTTCTTTAAGTTCTTTTGGCCATTGATTGGAAGCAAGTCTTAATCCTTAATGAATTGGTTTCATCCTTGTCCTTTAAGTTCTTTTGGCCATTGATTGAAGCAAGTCTTAATCCATAATGAATTGGTTTCACTTTGTAAGTTAAGTTCTTTTGGCCATTGATTGGAAGCAAGTCTTAATCCTTATGAATTGGTTTCTCATTATTCTTTAAGTTCTTTTGGCCATTGATTGGAAGCAAGTCTTAATCCTTAATGAATTGGTTTATCCTTGTTTTAAGTTCCTTTGGGCATTGATTGGAAGCAAGACATAATCCATAATGAATTGGTTTCACTTTGTAAGTTATGTTCTTTTGGCCATTGATTGGAAGCAAGTCTTAATCCTTAAGGAATTGGTTTCTCATTATTCTTTAGGTTCTTTTGGCCATTGCTTGGAAGCAAGTCTTAATCCTTAATGAATTGGTTTCACTTTGTAAGATATGTTCTTTTGGCCATTTATTGGAAGCAAGTCTTAATCCTTAAGGAATTCGTTTCTCATTATTCTTTAAGTTCTTTTGGCCATTGATTGGAAGCGACTCTTAATCCTTAACGTATTGGTTTATCCTTGTTCTTTAAGTTCTTTTGGCCATTGATTGGAAGCAAGTCTTAATCCATAATGAATTGGTTTCATCTTTGTCCTTTAAGTTCTTTTGGCCATTGATTGGAAGCAAGTCTTAATCCTTAATGAATTGGTTTCTCATTATTCTTTAGTTCTTTTGGCCATTGATTGAAGCAAGTCTTAATCCTTAATGAATTGGTTTCTCATTATTCTTTAAGTTCTTTTGGCCATTGATTGGAAGCAAGTCTTAATCCTTACGAATTGGTTTATCCTTGTCCTTTAAGTTCTTTGGCCATTGATTGGAAGCAAGTCTTAATCCATAATGAATTGGTTTCACTTTGTAAGTTAAGTTCTTTTGGCCATTGATTGGAAGCAAGTCTTAATCCTTAAGGAATTGGTTTCTCATTATTCTTTAAGTTCTTTTGGGCCATTGATTGAAGCAAGTCTTAATCCTTAATGAATTGGTTTTCTCTTGTTCTTAAGTTCTTTTGGCCATTGATTGGAAGCAAGTCTTAATCCTTAATGAATTGGTTTCATCTTGTTCTTTAAGTTCTTTTGGCCATTGATTGGAAGCAAGTCTTAATCCTTAATGAATTGGTTTCACTTTGTCTTTAAGTTCTTTTGGCCATTGATTGGAAGCAAGTCTTAATCCTTAATGAATTGGTTTCTCATTGTTCTTAAGTTCTTTTGGCCATTGATTGGAAGCAAGTCTTAATCCTTAATGAATTGGTTTCTCATTGTTCTTTAAGTTCTTGTGGCCATCGATTAGAATCAAGTCTTAATCCAAAAGGAATTGGTTTATCCTTGTCCTTTAAGTTCTTTTGCCCATTGATTGGAAGCAAGTCTTAATCCTTAAGGAATTGGTTTCTCTTTGACCTTTAAGTTCTTTTGGAGATTGATTGGAAGCAAGTCTTAATCCTTAATGAATTGGTTTCTCATTGTTCTTTAAGTTCTTTTGGCCATTGATTGGAAGCAAGTCTTAATCCTTAATGAATTGGTTTCTCATTATTCTTTAAGTTCTTTTGGCCATTGATTGGAAGCAAGTCTTAATCCTTAATGAATTGGTTTATCCTTGTCCTTTAAGTTCTTTTGGCCATTGATTGGAAGCAAGTCTTAATCCTAATGAATTGGTTTACTTTGTAAGTTAAGTTCTTTTGGCCATTGATTGGAAGCAAGTCTTAATCCTTAATGAATTGGTTTCTCATTATTCTTTAAGTTCTTTTGGCCATTGATTGGAAGCAAGTCTTAATCCTTATGAATTGGTTTCCTTGTTTAAGTTCTTTTGGCCATTGATTGGAAGCAAGTCTTAATCCATAATGAATTGGTTTCATCTTTGTTCTTTAAGTTCTTTTGGCCATTGATTGGAAGCAAGTCTTAATCCTTAATGAATTGGTTTCTCATTGTTCTTTAAGTTCTTTTGGCCATTGATTGGAAGCAAGTCTTAATCCTTAATGAATTGGTTTCACTTTGTTCTTTAAGTTCTTTTGGCCATTGATTGGAAGCAAGTCTTAATCCTAATGAATTGGTTTCTCATTGTTCTTAAGTTCTTTTGCCATTGATTGGAAGCAAGTCTTAATCCTTAATGAATTGGTTTATCCTTGTCTTTAAGTTCTTTTTGGCCATTGATTGGAAGCAAGTCTTAATCCATAATGAATTGGTTTCATCTTTGTAAGTTAAGTTCTTTTGGCCATTGATTGGAAGCCAGACTTAATCCTTATGAAATTGGTTTCTCATTATTCTTTAAGTTCCTTTGGCCTCTGATTGGAAGCAAGTCTTAATCCTTAATGAATTGGTTTCTCATTCTTTAAGTTCTTTTGGCCATTGATTGGAAGCAAGTCTTAATCCTTAATGAATTGGTTTATCCTTGTCCTTTAAGTTCTTTTGGCCATTGATTGGAAGCAAGTCTTAATCCATAATGAATTGGTTTCACTTTGTAAGTTAAGTTCTTTTGGCCATTGATTGGATGCACGTCTTAATACTTAAGGAATTGGTTT
>JAVHNO010000270.1:576029-633347 GCA_031439595.1 Pterocarpus santalinus | reverse complement strand
AAAGAACTTAAAGAATAATGAGAAACCAATTTTAGAAAAGGAAAGACTGTCATCAAAGGTCAAAAGAACATAATCTATACAAAGTGAAGCCAATTCATTATGGATTAAGTCTTGCTTCCAATAAATGCCCAAAAGAACTTAAAGGACAAGGATAAACCAATTCGTAAGGATAAAGACTTGCTGCCAATCGATGGCCAAAAGAACTTAAAGAATAATGAGAAACCAATTCCTTAAGGATTAAGACTTGCTTCCAATCAATGGCCAAAAGAACATAACTTACAAAGTGAAACCAATTCATTATGGATTAAGTCTTGCTTCCAATAAATGGCCAAAAGAACTTAAAGGACAAGGATAAACCAATTCGTAAAGGATAAAGACTTGCTTCCAATCAATGGCCAAAAGAACTTAAAGAATAATGAGAAACCAATTCCTTAAGGATTAAGACTTGCTTCCAATCAATGGCCAAAAGAACATAACTTACAAAGTGAAACCAATTCATTATGGATAAAGTCTTGCTTCCAATAAATGGCCAAAAGAATTAAAGGACAAGGATAAACCAATTCGAAAAGGATAAAGACTTGCTTCTAATCAATGGCCAAAAGAACTTAAAGAATAATGAGAAACCAATTCCTTAAGGATTAAGACTTGCTTCCAATCAATGGCCAAAAGAACATAACTTACAAAGTGAAACCAATTCATTATGGATTAAGTCTTGCTTCCAATAAATGGCCAAAAGAACTTAAAGGACAAGGATAAACCAATTCGTAAAGGATAAAGACTTGCTTCCAATCAATGGCCAAAAGAACTTAAAGAATAATGAGAAACCAATTCCTTAAGGATTAAGACTTGCTTCCAATCAATGGCCAAAAGAACATAACTTACAAAGTGAAACCAATTCATTATGGATTAAGTCTTGCTTCCAATAAATGGCCAAAAGAACTTAAAGGACAAGGATAAACCAATTCGTAAAGGATAAAGACTTGCTTCCAAACAATGGCCAAAAGAACTTAAAGAATAATGAGAAACCAATTCCTTAAGGATTAAGACTTGCTTTCAATCAATGGCCAAAAGAACATAACTTACAAAGTGAAACCAATTCATTATGGATTAAGTCTTGCTTCCAATAAATGGCCAAAAGAACTTAAAGGACAAGGATAAACCAATTCGTAAAGGATAAAGACTTGCTTCCAATCAATGGCCAAAATAATTTAAAGAATAATGAGAAACCAATTCCTTAAGTATTAAAGACTTGCTTCCAATCAATGGCCAAAAGAACATAACTTACAAAGTGAAACCAATTCATTATGGATTAAGTCTTGCTTCCAATAAATGGCCAAAAGAACTTGAAGGACAAGGATAAACCAATTCGTAAAGGATAAAGACTTGCTTCCAAACAATGGCCAAAAGAACTTAAAGAATAATGAGAAACCAATTCCTTAAGGATTAAGACTTGCTTTCAATCAATGGCCAAAAGAACATAACTTACAAAGTGAAACCAATTCATTATGGATTAAGTCTTGCTTCCAATAAATGGCCAAAAGAACTTAAAGGACAAGGATAAACCAATTCGCAAAGGATAAAGACTTGCTTCCAATCAATGGCCAAAAGAACTTAAAGAATAATGAGAAACCAATTCCTTAAGGATTAAGACTTGCTTCCAATCAATGGCCAAAAGAACATAACTTACAAAGTGAAACCAATTCATTATGGATTAAGTCTTGCTTCCAATAAATGGCCAAAAGAACTTAGAGGACAAGGATAAACCAATTCGTAAAGGATAAAGACTCGCTTCCAATCAATGGCCAAAAGAACTTAAAGAATAATGAGAAACCAATTCCTTAAGGATTAAGACTTGCTTCCAATCAATGGCCAAAAGAACATAACTTACAAAGTGAAGCCAATTCATTATGGATTAAGTCTTGCTTCCAATAAATGGCCAAAAGAACTTAAAGGACAAGGATAAACCAATTCGTAAAGGATAAAGACTTGCTTCCAATCAATGGCCAAAAGAACTTAAAGAATAATGAGAAACCAATTCCTTAAGGATTAAGACTTGCTTCCAATCAATGGCCAAAAGAACATAACTTACAAAGTGAAACCAATTCATTATGGATTAAGTCTTGCTTCCAATAAATGGCCAAAAGAACTTAAAGGACAAGGATAAACCAATTCGTAAAGGATAAAGACTTGCTTCCAATGATTGGCCAAAAGAACTTAAAGAATAATGAGAAACCAATTCCTTAAGGATTAAGACTTGCTTCCAATCAATGGCCAAAAGAACATAACTTACAAAGTGAAGCCAATTCATTATGGATTAAGTCTTGCTTCCAATAAATGGCCAAAAGAACTTAAAGGACAAGGATAAACCAATTCGTAAGGGATAAAGACTGGCTGCAATCAATGGCCAGAAGAACTTCAAGAATAATGAGAAACCAATTCCTTAAGGATTAAGACTTGCTTTCAATCAATGGCCAAAAGAACATAACTTACAAAGTGAAACCAATTCATTATGGATTAAGTCTTGCTTCCAATAAATGGCCAAAAGAACTTAAAGGACAAGGATAAACCAATTGAATGGATAAAGACTTGCTTCCAATCAATGGCCAAAAGAACTTAAAGAATAATGAGAAACCAATTCCTTAAGGATTAAGACTTGCTTCCAATCAATGGCCAAAAGAACATAACTTACAAAGTGAAACCAATTCATTATGGATTAAGTCTTGCTTCCAATAAATGGCCAAAAGAACTTAGAGGACAAGGATAAACCAATTCGTAAAGGATAAAGACTTGCTTCCAATGATTGGCCAAAAGAACTTAAAGAATAATGAGAAACCAATTCCTTAAGGATTAAGACTTGCTTCCAATCAATGGCCAAAAGAACATAACTTACAAAGTGAAACCAATTCATTATGGATTAAGTCTTGCTTCCAATCAATGGCCAAAAGAACTTAAAGGACAAGGATAAACCAATTCGTAAAGGCTAAAGACTCGCTTCCAATGATTGGCCAAAAGAACTTAAAGAATAATGAGAAACCAATTCCTTAAGGATTAAGACTTGCTTCCAATCAATGGCCAAAAGAACATAACTTACAAAGTGAGACCAATTCATTATGGATTAAGTCTTGCTTCCAACAAATGGCCAAAAGAACTTCAAGGACAAGGATAAACCAATTCGTAAAGGATAAAGACTCGCTTCCAATGATTGGCCAAAAGAACTTAAAGAATAATGAGAAACCAATTCCTTAAGGATTAAGACTTGCTTCCAATCAATGGCCAAAAGATCATAACTTACAAAGTGAAGCCAATTCATTATGGATTAAGTCTTGCTTCCAATAAATGGCCAAAAGAACTTAAAGGACAAGGATAAACCAATTCGTAAAGGATAAAGACTTGCTTCCAATCAATGGCCAAAAGAACTTAAAGAATAATGAGAAACCAATTCCTTAAGGATTAAGACTTGCTTCCAATCAATGGCCAAAAGAACATAACTTACAAAGTGAAACCAATTCATTATGGATTAAGTCTTGCTTCCAATAAATGGCCAAAAGAACTTAGAGGACAAGGATAAACCAATTCGCAAAGGATAAAGACTTGCTTCCAATCAATGGCCAAAAGATCTTAAAGAATAATGAGAAACCAATTCCTTAAGGATTAAGACTTGCTTCCAATCAATGGCCAAAAGAACATAACTTACAAAGTGAAGCCAATTCATTATGGCTTAAGTCTTGCTTCCAATAAATGGCCAAAAGAACTTAAAGGACAAGGATAAAGCAATTCGTAAAGGATAAAGACTTGCTTCCAATCAATGGCCAAAAGAACTTAAAGAATAATGAGAAACCAATTCCTTAAGGATTAAGACTTGCTTCCAATCAATGGCCAAAAGAACATAAATTACAAAGTGAAACCAATTCATTATGGATTAAGTCTTGCTTCCAATCAATGGCCAAAAGAACTTAAAGGGCAAGGATAAACCAATTCGTAAAGGATAAAGACTTGCTTCCACTGAACGGCGAAAAGAACTTAAAGAATAATGAGAAACCAATTCCTTAAGGATTAAGACTTGCTTCCAACCAATGGCCAAAAGAACTTAAAGAATAATGAGAAACCAATTCCTTAAGGATTAAGACTTGCTTCCAATCAATGGCCAAAAGAACATAACTTACAAAGTGAAACCAATTCATTATGGATTATGTCTTGCTTCCAATAAATGGCCAAAAGAACTTAAAGGACAAGGATAAACCAATTCGTAAAGGATAAAGACTTGCTTCCAATCAATGGCCAAAAGAACTTAAAGAATAATGAGAAACCAATTCCTTAAGGATTAAGACTTGCTTCCAATCAATGGCCAAAAGAACATAACTTACAAAGTGAAGCCAATTCATTATGGATTAAGTCTTGCTTCTAATAAATGGCCAAAAGAACTTAAAGGACAAGGATAAACCAATTCGTAAAGGATAAAGACTTGCTTCCAATCAATGGCCAAAAGAACTTAAAGAATAATGAGAAACCAATTCCTTAAGGATTAAAGACTTGCTTCCAATCAATGGCCAAAAGAACATAACTTACAAAGTGAAACCAATTCATTATGGATTAAGTCTTGCTTCCAATAAATGGCCAAAAGAACTTAAAGGACAAGGATAAACCAATTCGTAAAGGATAAAGACTTGCTTCAAATCAATGGCCAAAAGAACTTAAAGAATAATGAGAAACCAATTCCTTAAGGATTAAGACTTGCTTCCAATCAATGGCCAAAAGAACATAACTTACAAAGTGAAACCAATTCATTATGGATTAAGTCTTGCTTCCAATAAATGGCCAAAAGAACTTAAAGGACAAGGATAAACCAATTCGTAAAGGATAAAGACTTGCTTCCAAACAATGGCCAAAGGAACTTAAAGAATAATGAGAAACCAATTCCTTAAGGATTAAGACTTGCTTTCAATCTATGGCCAAAAGAACATAACTTATAAAGTGAAACCTATTCATTATGGATTAAGTCTTGCTTCCAATAAATGGCCAAAAGAACTTAAAGGACAAGGATAAACCAATTCGTAAAGGATAAAGACTTGCTTCTAATCAATGGCCAAAAGAACTTAAAGAATAAATAGAAACCAATTCCTTAAGGATTAAAGACTTGCTTCCAATCAATGGCCAAAAGAACATAACTTACCAAGTGAAACCAATTCATTATGGATTAAGTCTTGCTTCCAATAAATGGCCAAAAGAACTTAAAGGACAAGGATAAACCAATTCGTAAAGGATAAAGACTTGCTTCCAAACAATGGCCAAAAGAACTTAAAGAATAATGAGAAACCAATTCCTTAAGGATTAAGACTTGCTTCCAATCAATGGCCAAAAGAACATAACTTACAAAGTGAAACCAATTCATTATGGATTAAGTCTTGCTTCCAATAAAAGGCCAAAAGAACTTAAAGGACAAGGATAAACCAATTCGCAAAGGATAAAGACTTGCTTCCAATCAATGGCCAAAAGAACTTAAAGAATAATGAGAAACCAATTCCTTAAGGATTAAGACTTGCTTCCAATCAATGGCCAAAAGAACATAACGCACCAAGTGAAACCAATTCATTATGGATTATGTCTTGCTTCCAATCAATGGCCAAAAGAACTTAAAGGACAAGGATAAACCAATTCGTAAAGGATAAAGATTCGCTTCCAATGATTGGCCAAAAGAACTTAAAGAATAATGAGAAACCAATTCCTTAAGGATTAAGACTTGCTTCCAATCAATGGCCAAAAGAACATAACTTACAAAGTGAAGCCAATTCATTATGGCTTAAGTCTTGCTTCCAGTATTTGGCCAAAAGAACTTAAAGGACAAGGATAAACCAATTCGTAAAGGATAAAGACTTGCTTCCAATCAATGGCCAAAAGAACTTAAAGAATAATGAGAAACCAATTCCTTAAGGATTAAGACTTGCTTCCAATCAATGGCCAAAAGAACATAACTTACAAAGTGAAACCAATTCATTATGGATTAAGTCTTGCTTCCAATAAAAGGCCAAAAGAACTTAAAGGACAAGGATAAACCAATTCGTAAAGGATAAAGACTCGCTTCCAATGATTGGCCAAAAGAACTTAAAGAATAATGAGAAACCAATTCCTTAAGGATTAAGACTTGCTTCCAATCAATGGCCAAAAGATCATAACTTACAAAGTGAAGCCAATTCATTATGGCTTAAGTCTTGCTTCCAAAGATATGGCCAAAAGAACTTGAATGACAAGGATAAACCAATTCGTAAAGGATAAAGACTTGCTTCCCACCAATGGCCATAAGAACTTAAAGAATAATGAGAAACCAATTCCTTAAGGATTAAGACTTGCTTCCAATCAATGGCCAAAAGAACATAACTTACAAGGTGAAGCCAATTCATTATGGATTAAGTCTTGCTTCCATTAAATGGCCAAAAGAACTTAAAGGACAAGGATAAACCAATTCGTAAAGGATAAAGACTTGCTTCCAATCAATGGCCAAAAGAACTTAAAGAATAATGAGAAACCAATTCCTTAAGGATTAAGACTTGCTTCCAATCAATGGCCAAAAGAACATAACTTACAAAGTGAAGCCAATTCATTATGGATTAAGTCTTGCATCCAATAAATGGCCACAAGAACTTAAAGGACAAGGATAAACCAATTCGCAAAGGATAAAGATTCGCTTCCAATGATTGGCCAAAAGAACTTAAAGAATAATGAGAAACCAATTCCTTAAGGATTAAGACTTGCTTCCAATCAATGGCCAAAAGAACATAACTTACAAAGTGAAACCAATTCATTATGGATTAAGTCTTGCTTCCAATCAATGGCCAAAAGAACTTCAAGGACAAGGAGAAACCTATTCGTAAAGGATAAAGACTCGCTTCCAACGATTGGCCAAAAGAACTTAAAGAATAATGAGAAACCAATTCCTTAAGGATTAAGACTTGCTTCCAATCAATGGCCAAAAGAACATAACTTACAAAGTGAAACCAATTCATTATGGATTAAGTCTTGCTTCCAATCAATGGCCAAAAGAACTTCAAGGACAAGGATAAACCAATTCGTAAAGGATAAAGACTTGCTTCCAATGATTGGCCAAAAGAACTTAAAGAATAATGAGAAACCAATTCCTTAAGGATTAAGACTTGCTTCCAATCAATGGGCAAAAGAACATAACTTACAAAGTGAAGCCAATTCATTATGGCATAAGTCTTGCTTCCAGTATATGGCCAAAAGAACTTAAAGGACAAGGATAAACCAATTCGTAAAGGATAAAGACTTGCTTCCAATCAATGGCCAAAAGAACTTAAAGAATAATGAGAAACCAATTCCTTAAGGATTAAGACTTGCTTCCAATCAATGGCCAAAAGAACATAACTTACAAAGTGAAACCAATTCATTATGGATTAAGTCTTGCTTCCAATAAATGGCCAAAAGAACTTAGAGGACAAGGATAAACCAATTCGTAAAGGATAAAGACTTGCTTCCAATCAATGGCCAAAAGAACTTAAAGAATAATGAGAAACCAATTCCTTAAGGATTAAGACTTGCTTCCAATCAATGGCCAAAAGAACATAACTTACAAAGTGAAACCAATTCATTATGGCTTAAGTCTTGCTTCCAGTATATGGCCAAAAGAACTTAAAGGACAAGGATAAACCAATTTGTAAAGGATAAAGACTTGCTTCCTATCAATGGCCAAAAAAACTTAAAGAATAATGAGAAACCAATTCCTTAAGGATTAAGACTTGCTTCCAATCAATGGCCAAAAGAACATAAATTACAAAGTGAAACCAATTCATTATGGATTAAGTCTTGCTTCCAATCAATGGCCAAAAGAACTTAAAGGACAAGGATAAACCAATTCGTAAAGGATAAAGACTTGCTTCCAATGAATGGCCAAAAGAACTTAAAGAATAATGAGCAACCAATTCCTTAAGGATTAAGACTTGCTTCCAACCAATGGCCAAAAGAACTTAAAGAATAATGAGAAACAATTCCTTAAGGATTAAGACTTGCTTCCAATCAATGGCCAAAAGAACATAACTTACAAAGTGAAACCAATTCATTATGGATTATGTCTTGCTTCCAATAAATGGCCAAAAGAACTTAAAGGACAAGGATAAACCAATTCGTAGAGGATAAAGACTTGCTTCCAATCAATGGCCAAAAGAACTTAAAGAATAATGAGAAACCAATTCCTTAAGGATTAAGACTTGCTTCCAATCAATGGCCAAAAGAACATAACTTACAAAGTGAAGCCAATTCATTATGGATTAAGTCTTGCTTCTAATAAATGGCCAAAAGAACTTAAAGGACAAGGATAAACCAATTCGTAAAGGATAAAGACTTGCTACCAATCAATGGCCAAAAGAACTTAAAGAATAATGAGAAACCAATTCCTTAAGGATTAAGACTTGCTTCCAATCATTGGCCAAAAGAACATAACTTACAAAGTGAAGCCAATTCATTATGGATTAAGTCTTGCTTCCAATAAATGGCCAAAAGAACTTAAAGGACAAGGATAAACCAATTCGTAAAGGATAAAGACTTGCTTCCAATCAATGGCCAAAAGAACTTAAAGAATAATGAGAAACCAATTCCTTAAGGATTAAGACTTGCTTCCAATCAATGGCCAAAAGAACATAACTTACAAAGTGAAACCAATTCATTATGGATTAAGTCTTGCTTCCAATAAATGTCCAAAAGAACTTAAAGGACAAGGATAAACCATTTCATAAAGGATGAAGACTTGCTTCCAATCAATGGCCAAAAGAACTTAAAGAATAATGAGAAACCAATTCCTTAAGGATTAAGACTTGCTTCCAATCAATGGCCAAAAGAACATAACTTACAAAGTGAAGCCAATTCATTATGGATTAAGCCTTGCTTCCAATCAATGGCCAAAAGAACTTAAAGGACAAGGATAAACCAATTCGTAAAGGATAAAGTCTTGCTTCCAATCAATACTTCAAGGACAAGGATAAACCAATTCGTAAAGGATAAAGACTCGCTTCCAATGATTGGCCAAAAGAACTTAAAGAATAATGAGAAACCAATTCCTTAAGGATTAAGATTTGCTTCCAATCAATGGCCAAAAGATCATAACTTACAAAGTGAAGCCAATTCATTATGGATTAAGTCTTGCTTCCAATAAATGGCCAAAAGTACTTAAAGGACAAGGATAAACCAATTCGTAAAGGATACAGACTTGTTTCCAATCAATGGCCAAAAGAACTTAAAGAATAATGAGAAACCAATTCCTTAAGGATTAAGACTTGCTTCCAATCAATGGCCAAAAGAACATAACTGACAAAGTGAAACCAATTCATTATGGATTAAGTCTTGCTTCCAATAAATGGCCAAAAGAACTTAGAGGACAAGGATAAACCAATTCGTAAAGGATAAAGACTTGCTTCCAATCAATGGCCAAAAGAACTTAAAGAACAATGAGAAACCAATTCCTTAAGGATTAAGACTTGCTTCCAATCAATGGCCAAAAGATCATAACTTACAAAGTGAAGCCAATTCATTATGGATTAAGTCTAGCTTCCAAAAAATGGCCGAAAGAACTTAAAGGACAAGGAGAAACCAATTCGTAAAGGATAAAGACTTGCTTCCAATCAATGGCCAAAAGAACATAAAGAATAATGAGAAACCAATTCCTTAAGGATTAAGACTTGCTTCCAATCAATGGCCAAAAGAACATAACTTACAAAGTGAAACCAATTCATTATGGATTAAGTCTTGCTTCCAATCAATGGCCAAAAGAACTTAAAGGACAAGGATAAACCAATTCGTAAAGGCTAAAGGCTCGCTTCCAATGATTGGCCAAAAGAACTTAAAGAATCATGAGAAACCAATTCCTTAAGGATTAAGACTTGCTTCCAATCAATGGCCAAAAGAACATAACTTACAAAGTGAGACCAATTCATTATGGATTAAGTCTTGCTTCCAATCAATGGCCAAAAGAACTTCAAGGACAAGGATAAACCAATTCGTAAAGGATAAAGACTCGCTTCCAATGATTGGCCAAAAGAACTTAAAGAATAATGAGAAACCAATTCCTTAAGGATTAAGACTTGCTTCCAATCAATGGCCAAAAGAACATAACTTACAAAGTGAAGCCAATTCATTATGGATTAAGTCTTGCTTCCAATCAATGGCCAAAAGAACTTAAAGGACAAGGATAAACCAATTCGTAAAGGATAAAGACTTGCTTCCAATGATTGGCCAAAAGAACTTAAAGAATAATGAGAAACCAATTCCTTAAGGATTAAGACTTGCTTCCAATCAATGGCTAAAAGAACATAACTTACAAAGTGAAACCAATTCATTATGGATTAAGTCTTGCTTCCAATCAATGGCCAGAAGAACTTCAAGGACAAGGATAAACCAATTCGTAAAGGATAAAGAGTTGCTTTCAATCAATGGCGAAAAGAACTTAAAGAATAATGAGAAACCAATTCCTTAAGGATTAAGACTTGCTTCCAATCAATGGCCAAAAGAACATAACTTACAAAGTGAAGCCAATTCATTATGGCTTAAGTCTTGCTTGCAGTATATGGCCAAAAGAACTTAAAGGACAAGGATAAACCAATTCGTAAAGGATAAAGACTTGCTTCCTATCAACGGCCAAAAGAACTTAAAGAATAATGAGAAACCAATTCCTTAAGGATTAAGACTTGCTTCCAATCAATGGCCAAAAGAACATAGATTACAAAGTGAAACCATTGCATTATGGATTAAGTCTTGCTTCCAATCAATGGCCAAAAGAACTTAAAGGGCAAGGATAAAAAAATTCGTAAAGGATAAAGACTTGCTTCCAATGAATGGCCCAAAGACCTTAAAGAATAATGAGCAACCAATTCCTTAAGGGTTAAGACTTGCTTCCAACCAATGGCCAAAAGAACTTAAAGAATAATGAGAAACAATTCCTTAAGGATTAAGACTTGCTTCCAATCAATGGCCAAAAGAACATAACTTACAAAGTGAAACCAATTCATTATGGATTATGTCTTGCTTCCAATAAATGGCCAAAAGAACTTAAAGGACAAGGATAAACCAATTCGTAAAGGATAAAGACTTGCTACCAATCAATGGCCAGAAGAACTTAAAGAATAATGAGAAACCAATTCCTTAAGGATTAAGACTTGCTTCCAATCAATGGCCAAAAGAACATAACTTACAAAGTGAAACCAATTCATTATGGATTAAGTCTTGCTTCCAATAAATGGCCAAAAGAACTTAAAGGACAAGGATAAACCAATTCGTAAAGGATAAAGACTTGCTTCCAATCAATGGCCAAAAGAACATAACTTACAAAGTGAAACCAATTCATTATGGATTAAGACTTGCTTCCAATCAATGGCCAAAAGAACATAACTTACAAAGTGAAACCAATTCATTATGGATTAAGTCTTGCTTCCAATAAATGGCCAAAAGAACTTAAAGGACAAGGATAAACCAATTCGTAAAGGATAAAGACTTGCTTCCAATCAATGGCCAAAAGAACTTAAAGAATAATGAGAAACCAATTCCTTAAGGATTAAGACTTGCTTCCAATCAATGGCCAAAAGAACATAACTTACAAAGTGAAACCAATTCATTATGGATTAAGTCTTGCTTCTAATAAATGGCCAAAAGAACTTAAAGGACAAGGATAAACCAATTCGGAAAGGATAAAGACTTGCTACCAATCAATGGCCAAAAGAACTTAAAGAATAATGAGAAACCAATTCCTTAAGGATTAAGACTTGCTTCCAATCAATGGCCAAAAGAACATAACTTACAAAGTGAAGCCAATTCATTATGGCTTAAGTCTTGCTTCCAGTATATGGCCAAAAGAACTTAAAGGACAAGGATAAACCAATTCGTAAAGGATAAAGACTTGCTTCCAATCAATGGCCAAAAGAACTTAAAGAATAATGAGAAACCAATTCCTTAAGGATTAAGACTTGCTTCCAATCAATGGCCAAAAGAACATAACTGACAAAGTGAAACCAATTCATTATGGATTAAGTCTTGCTTCCAATAAATGGCCAAAAGAACTTAGAGGACAAGGATAAACCAATTCGTAAAGGATAAAGACTTGCTTCCAATCAATGGCCAAAAGAACTTAAAGAATAATGAGAAACCAATTCCTTAAGGATTAAGACTTGCTTCCAATCAATGGCCAAAAGAACATAACTTACAAAGTGAAGCCAATTCATTATGGCTTAAGTCTTGCTTCCAGTATATGGCCAAAAGAGCTTAAAGGACAAGGATAAACCAATTCGTAAAGGATAAAGTCTTGCTTCCAATGAATGGCCAGAAGAACTTCAAGGACAAGGATAAACCAATTCGTAAAGGATAAAGACTTGCTTCCAATGATTGGCCAAAAGAACTTAAAGAATAATGAGAAACCAATTCCTTAAGGATTAAGACTTGCTTCCAATCAATGGCCAAAAGATCATAACTTACAAAGTGAAACCAATTCATTATGGATTAAGTCTTGCTTCCAATAAATGGCCAAAAGAACTTAAAGGACAAGGATAAACCAATTCGTAAAGGATAAAGACTTGCTTGCAATCAATGGCCAAAAGAACTTAAAGAATAATGAGAAACCAATTCCTTAAGGATTAAGACTTGCTTCCAATCAATGGCCAAAAGAACATAACTTACAAAGTGAAGCCAATTCATTATGGATTAAGTCTTGCCGCTAATAAATGGCCAAAAGAACTTAAAGGACAAGGATAAACCAATTCGTAAAGGATAAAGACTTGCTTCCAATGAATGGCCAAAAGAACTTAAAGAATAATGAGAAACCAATTCCTTAAGGATTAAGACTTGCTTCCAATCAATGGCCAAAAGAACATAACTTACAAAGTGAAACCAATTCATTATGGATTAAGTCTTGCTTCCAATAAATGGCCAAAAGAACTTAAAGGACAAGGATAAACCAATTCGTAAAGGATAAAGACTTGCTTCCAATCAATGGCCAAAAGAACTTAAAGAATAATGAGAAACCAATTCCTTAAGGATTAAGACTTGCTTCCAATCAATGGCCAAAAGAACATAACTTACAAAGTGAAGCCAATTCATTATGGATTAAGTCTTGCTTCTAATAAATGGCCAAAAGAACTTAAAGGACAAGGATAAACCAATTCGTAAAGGATAAAGACTTGCTACCAATCAATGGCCAAAAGAACTTAAAGAATAATGAGAAACCAATTCCTTAAGGATTAAGACTTGCTTCCAATCAATGGCCAAAAGATCATAACTTACAAAGTGAAGCCAATTCATTATGGCTTAAGTCTTGCTTCCAGTATATGGCCAAAAGAACTTAAAGGACAAGGATAAACCAATTCGTAAAGGATAAAGACTTGCTTCCAATCAATGGCCAAAAGAACTTAAAGAATAATGAGAAACCAATTCCTTAAGGATTAAGACTTGCTTCCAATCAATGGCCAAAAGAACATAACTGACAAAGTGAAACCAATTCATTATGGATTAAGTCTTGCTTCCAATAAATGGCCAAAAGAACTTAGAGGACAAGGATAAACCAATTCGTAAAGGATAAAGACTTGCTTCCAATCAAAGGCCAAAAGAACTTAAAGAATAATGAGAAACCAATTCCTTAAGGATTAAGACTTGCTTCCAATCAAAGGCCAAAAGATCATAACTTACAAAGTGAAGCCAATTCATTATGGCTTAAGTCTTGCTTCCAGTATATGGCCAAAAGAACTTAAAGGACAAGGATAAACCAATTCGTAAAGGATAAAGACTTGCTTCCAATCAATGGCCAAAAGAACTTAAAGAATAATGAGAAACCAATTCCTTAAGGATTAAGACTTGCTTCCAATCAATGGCCAAAAGAACATAACTTACAAAGTGAAGCCAATTCATTATGGCTTAAGTCTTGCTTCCAGTATATGGCCAAAAGAGCTTAAAGGACAAGGATAAACCAATTCGTAAAGGATAAAGTCTTGCTTCCAATCAATGGCCAGAAGAACTTCAAGGACAAGGATAAACCAATTCGTAAAGGATAAAGACTCGCTTCCAATGATTGGCCAAAAGAACTTAAAGAATAATGAGAAACCAATT
Source organism: Pterocarpus santalinus (assembly GCA_031439595.1). Taxonomy (NCBI): domain Eukaryota; kingdom Viridiplantae; phylum Streptophyta; class Magnoliopsida; order Fabales; family Fabaceae; genus Pterocarpus; species Pterocarpus santalinus. The sequence goes on along the minus strand of JAVHNO010000270.1, from coordinate 619,262 downwards.
CCTTAAGGATTAAGACTTGCTTCCAATCAATGGCCAAAAGATCATAACTTACAAAGTGAAGCCAATTCATTATGGATTAAGTCTTGCTTCCAATAAATGGCCAAAAGTACTTAAAGGACAAGGATAAACCAATTCGTAAAGGATACAGACTTGTTTCCAATCAATGGCCAAAAGAACTTAAAGAATAATGAGAAACCAATTCCTTCAGGATTAAGACATGCTTCCAATCAATGGCCAAAAGAACATAACTTACCAAGTGAAACCAATTCATTATGGATTAAGTCTTGCTTCCAAAAAATGGCCAAAAGAACTTAAAGGACAAGGATAAACCAATTCGTAAAGGATAAAGACTTGCTTCCAATCAATGGCCAAAAGAACTTAAAGAATAATGAGAAACCAATTCCTTAAGGATTAAGACTTGCTTCCAATCAATGGCCAAAAGATCATAACTAACAAAGTGAAGCCAATTCATTATGGATTAAGTCTTGCTTCCAAAAAATGGCCAAAAGAACTTAAAGGACAAGGAGAAACCAATTCGTAAAGGATAAAGACTTGCTTCCAATCAATGGCCAAAAGAACTTAAAGAATAATGAGAAACCAATTCCTTAAGGATTAAGACTTGCTTCCAATCAATGGCCAAAAGAACATAACTGACAAAGTGAAACCAATTCATTATGGATTAAGTCTTGCTTCCAATAAATGGCCAAAAGAACTTAGAGGACAAGGATAAACCAATTCGTAAAGGATAAAGACTTGCTTCCAATCAATGGGCAAAAGAACTTAAAGAATAATGAGAAACCAATTCCTTAAGGATTAAGACTTGCTTCCAATCAATGCCCAAAAGAACATAACTTACAAAGTGAAGCCAATTCATTATGGATTAAGCCTTGCTTCCAATCAATGGCCAAAAGAACTTAAAGGACAAGGATAAACCAATTCGTAAAGGCTAAAGACTCGCTTCCAATGATTGGCCAAAAGAACTTAAAGAATAATGAGAAACCAATTCCTTAAGGATTAAGACTTGCTTCCAATCAATGGCCAAAAGATCATAACTTACAAAGTGAAGCCAATTCATTATGGATTAAGTCTTGCTTCCAATAAATGGCCAAAAGAACTTAAAGGACAAGGATAAACCAATTCGTAAAGGATAAAGACTTGCTTCCAATCAATGGCCAAAAGAACTTAAAGAATAATGAGAAACCAATTCCTTAAGGATTAAGACTTGCTTCCAATCAATGGCCAAAAGAACATAACTTACAAAGTGAAGCCAATTCATTATGGATTAAGTCTTGCATCTAATAAATGGCCAAAAGAACTTAAAGGACAAGGATGAACCAATTCGTAACGGATTAAGACTTGCTTCCAATCAGTGGCCAAAAGAACATAACTTACAAAGTGAAACCAATTCATTATGGATTAAGTCTTGCTTCCAATAAATGGCCAAAAGAACTTAAAGGACAAGGATAAACCAATTCGTAAAGGATAAAGACTTGCTTCCAATCAATGGCCAAAAGAACTTAAAGAATAATGAGAAACCAATTCCTTAAGGATTAAGACTTGCTTCCAATCAATGGCCAAAAGAACATAACTTACAAAGTGAAGCCAATTCATTATGGATTAAGTCTTGCTTCTAATAAATGGCCAAAAGAACTTAAAGGACAAGGATAAACCAATTCGTAAAGGATAAAGACTTGCTACCAATCAATGGCCAAAAGAACTTAAAGAATAATGAGAAACCAATTCCTTAAGGATTAAGACTTGCTTCCAATCATTGGCCAAAAGATCATAACTTACAAAGTGAAGCCAATTCATTATGGCTTAAGTCTTGCTTCCAGTATATGGCCAAAAGAACTTAAAGGACAAGGATAAACCAATTCGTAAAGGATAAAGACTTGCTTCCAATCAATGGCCAAAAGAACTTAAAGAATAATGAGAAACCAATTCCTTAAGGATTAAGACTTGCTTCCAATCAATGGCCAAAAGAACATAACTTACAAAGTGAAACCAATTCATTATGGATTAAGTCTTACTTCCAATAAATGGCCAAAAGAACTTAGAGGACAAGGATAAACTAATTCGTAAAGGATAAAGACTTGCTTCCAATCAATGGCCAAAAGAACTTAAAGAATAATGAGAAACCAATTCCTTAAGGATTAAGACTTGCTTCCAATCAATGGCCAAAAGATCATAACTTACAAAGTGAAGCCAATTCATTATGGCTTAAGTCTTGCTTCCAGTATATGGCCAAAAGAACTTAAAGGACAAGGATAAACCAATTCGTAAAGGATAAAGACTTCTTCCAATCAATGGCCAAAAGAACTTAAAGAATAATGAGAAACCAATTCCTTAAGGATTTAGACTTGCTTCCAATCAATGGCCAAAAGAACATAACTTACAAAGTGAAGCCAATTCATTATGGCTTAAGTCTTGCTTCCAGTATATGGCGAAAAGAGCTTAAAGGACAAGGATAAACCAATTCGTAAAGGATAAAGTCTTGCTTCCAATCAATGGCCAGAAGAACTTCAAGGACAAGGATAAACCAATTCGTAAAGGATAAAGACTCGCTTCCAATGATTGGCCAAAAGAACTTAAAGAATAATGAGAAACCAATTCCTTAAGGATTAAGACTTGCTTCCAATCAATGGCCAAAAGATCAATACTTACAAAGTGAAGCCAATTCATTATGGATTAAGTCTTGCTTCCAATAAATGGCCAAAAGTACTTAAAGGACAAGGATAAACCAATTCGTAAAGGATACAGACTTGTTTCCAATCAATGGCCAAAAGAACTTAAAGAATAATGAGAAACCAATTCCTTCAGGATTAAGACATGCTTCCAATCAATGGCCAAAAGAACATAACTTACCAAGTGAAACCAATTCATTATGGATTAAGTCTTGCTTCCAAAAAATGGCCAAAAGAACTTAAAGGACAAGGATAAATCAATTCGTAAAGGATAAAGACCTGCTTCCAATCAATGGCCAAAAGAACTTAAAGAACAATGAGAAACCAATTCCTTAAGGATTAAGACTTGCTTCCGATCAATGGCCAAAAGTTCATAACTAACAAAGTGAAGCCAATTCATTATGGATTAAGTCTTGCTTCCAAAAAATGGCCAAAAGAACTTAAAGGACAAGGATAAACCAATTCGTAAAGGATAAAGACTTGCTTCCAATCAATGGCCAAAAGAACTTAAAGAATAATGAGAAACCAATTCCTTAAGGATTAAGACTTGCTTCCAATCAATGGCCAAAAGAACATAATTGACAAAGTGAAACCAATTCATTATGGATTAAGTCTTGCTTCCAATAAATGGCCAAAAGAACTTAGAGGACAAGGATAAACCAATTCAGAAGGATAAAGACTTGCTTCCAATCAATGGCCAAAAGAACTTAAAGAATAATGAGAAACCAATTCCTTAAGGATTAAGACTTGCTTCCAATCAATGCCCAAAAGAACATAACTTACAAAGTGAAGCCAATTCATTATGGATTAAGCCTTGCTTCCAATCAATGGCCAAAAGAACTTAAAGGACAAGGATAAACCAATTCGTAAAGGCTAAAGACTCGCTTCCAATGATTGGCCAAAAGAACTTAAAGAATAATGAGAAACCAATTCCTTAAGGATTAAGACTTGCTTCCAATCAATGGCTAAAAGAACATAACTTACAAAGTGAAACCAATTCATTATGGATTAAGTCTTGCTTCCAATCAATGGCCAGAAGAACTTCAAGGACAAGGATAAACCAATTCGTAAAGGATAAAGACTTGCTTCCAATCAATGGCCAAAAGAACTTAAAGAATAATGAGAAACCAATTCCTTAAGGATTAAGACTTGCTTCCAATCAATGGCCAAAAGAACATAGCTTACAAAGTGAAGCCAATTCATTATGGCTTAAGTCTTGCTTCCAGTATATGGCCAAAAGAACTTAAAGGACAAGGATAAACCAATTCGTAAAGGATAAAGACTTGCTACCAATCAATGGCCAAAAGAACTTAAAGAATAATGAGAAACCAATTCCTTAAGGATTAAGACTTGCTTCCAATCAATGGCCAAAAGAACATAACTTACAAAGTGAAACCAATTCATTATGGATTAAGTCTTGCTTCCAATAAATGGCCAAAAGAACTTAAAGGACAAGGATAAACCAATTCATTCAGGATAAGGACTTGCTTCCAATCAATGGCCAAAAGAACTTAAAGAATAATGAGAAACCAATTCCTTACGGATTAAGACTTGCTTCCAATCAATGGCCAAAAGAACATAACTTACAAAGTGAAGCCAATTCATTTTGGATTAAGTCTTGCCTCTAATAAATGGCCAAAAGAACTTAAAGGACAAGGATGAACCAATTCGTAACGGATTAAGACTTGCTTCCAATCAATGGCCAAAAGAACATAACTTACAAAGCGAAACCAATTCATTATGGATTAAGTCTTGCTTCCAATAAATGGCCAAAAGAACTTAAAGGACAAGGATAAACCAATTCGTAAAGGATAAAGACTTGCTTCCAATCAATGGCCAAAAGAACTTAAAGAATAATGAGAAACCAATTCCTTACGGATTAAGACTTGCTTCCAATCAATGGCCAAAAGAACATAACTTACAAAGTGAAGCCAATTCATTATGGATTAAGTCTTGCTTCTAATAAATGGCCAAAAGAACTTAGAGGACAAGGATAAACCAATTCGTAAAGGCTAAAGACTCGCTTCCAATGATTGGCCAAAAGAACTTAAAGAATAATGAGAAACCAATTCCTTAAGGATTAAGACTTGCTTCCAATCAATGGCCAAAAGAACATAATTGACAAAGTGAAACCAATTCATTATGGATTAAGTCTTGCTTCCAATAAATGGCCAAAAGAACTTAGAGGACAAGGATAAACCAATTCGTAAAGGCTAAAGACTCGCTTCCAATCAATGGCCAAAAGAACTTAAAGAATAATGAGAAACCAATTACTTAAGGATTAAGACTTGCTTCCAATCAATGGCCAAAAGAACATAACTTACAAAGTGAAACCAATTCATTATGGATTAAGTCTTGCTTCCAATAAATGGCCAAAAGAACTTAGAGGACAAGGATAAACCAATTCGTAAAGGATAAAGACTTGCTTCCAATCAATGGCCAAAAGAACTTAAAGAATAATGAGAAACCAATTCCTTAAGGATTAAGACTTGCTTCCAATCAAAGGCCAAAAGATCATAACTTACAAAGTGAAGCCAATTCATTATGGCTTAAGTCTTGCTTCCAGTATATGGCCAAAAGAACTTAAAGGACAAGGATAAACCAATTCGTAAAGGATAAAGACTTCTTCCAATCAATGGCCAAAAGAACTTAAAGAATAATGGGAAACCAATTCCTTAAGGATTAAGACTTGCTTCCAATCAATGGCCAAAAGAACATAACTTACAAAGTGAAGCCAATTCATTATGGCTTAAGTCTTGCTTCCAAAGATATGGCGAAAAGAGCTTAAAGGACAAGGATAAACCAATTCGTAAAGGATAAAGTCTTGCTTCCAATCAATGGCCAGAAGAACTTCAAGGACAAGGATAAATAAAGACTCGCTTCCAATGATTGGCCAAAAGAACTTAAAGAATAGTGAGAAGCCAATTCCTTAAGGATTAAGACTTGCTTCCAATCAATGACCAAAAGAACATAACTTACAAAGTGAAGCCAATTCATTATGGATTAAGTCTTGCTTCCAATAAATGGCCAAAAGTACTTAAAGGACAAGGATAAACCAATTCGTAAAGGATACAGACTTGTTTCCAATCAATGGCCAAAAGAACTTAAAGAATAATGAGAAACCAATTCCTTCAGGATTAAGACTTGCTTCCAATCAATGGCCAAAAGAACATAACTTACCAAGTGAAACCAATTCATTATGGATTAAGTCTTGCTTCCAAAAAATGGCCAAAAGAACTAAAAGGACAAGGATAAACCAATTCGTAAAGGATAAAGACTTGCTTCCAATCAATGGCCAAAAGAACTTAAAGAACATTGAGAAACCAATTTCTTAAGGATTAAGACTTGCTTCCAATCAATGGCCAAAAGGTCATAACTTACAAAGTGCAGCCAATTCATTATGGCTTAAGTCTTGCTTCCAAAAAATGGCCAAAAGAACTTAAAGGACAAGGAGAAACCAATTCGTAAAGGATAAAGACTTGCTTCCAATCAATGGCCAAAAGAACTTAAAGAATAATGAGAAACCAATTCCTTAAGGATTAAGACTTGCTTCCAATCAATGGCCAAAAGAACATAACTGACAAAGTGAAACCAATTCATTATGGATTAAGTCTTGCTTCCAATAAATGGCCAAAAGAACTTAGAGGACAAGGATAAACCAATTCAGAAGGATAAAGACTTGCTTCCAATCAATGGCCAAAAGAACTTAAAGAATAATGAGAAACCAATTCCTTAAGGATTAAGACTTGCTTCCAATCAATGCCCAAAAGAACATAACTTACAAAGTGAAGCCAATTCATTATGGATTAAGCCTTGCTTCCAATCAATGGCCAAAAGAACTTAAAGGACAAGGATAAACCAATTCGTAAAGGCTAAAGACTCGCTTCCAATGATTGGCCAAAAGAACTTAAAGAATAATGAGAAACCAATTCCTTAAGGATTAAGACTTGCTTCCAATCAATGGCTAAAAGAACATAACTTACAAAGTGAAACCAATTCATTATGGATTAGGTCTTGCTTCCAATCAATGGCCAAAAGAACTTAAAGGACAAGGATAAACCAATTCGCAAAGGATAAAGACTTGCTTCCAATCAATGGCCAAAAGAACTTAAAGAATAATGAGAAACCAATTCCTTAAGGATTAAGACTTGCTTCCAATCAATGGCCAAAAGAACATAACTTACAAAGTGAAGCCAATTCATTATGGCTTAAGTCTTGCTTCCAGTATATGGCCAAAAGAACTTAAAGGACAAGGATAAACCAATTCGTAAAGGATAAAGACTTGCTTCCTATCAACGGCCAAAAGAACTTAAAGAATAATGAGAAACCAATTCCTTAAGGATTAAGACTTGCTTCCAATCAATGGCCAAAAGAACATAGATTACAAAGTGAAACCATTGCATTATGGATTAAGTCTTGCTTCCAATCAATGGCCAAAAGAACTTAAAGGGCAAGGATAAAAAATTCAGAAGGATAAAGACTTGCTTCCAATGAATGGCCCAAAGACCTTAAAGAATAATGAGCAACCAATTCCTTAAGGGTTAAGACTTGCTTCCAACCAATGGCCAAAAGAACTTAAAGAATAATGAGAAACAATTCCTTAAGGATTAAGACTTGCTTCCAATCAATGGCCAAAAGAACATAACTTACAAAGTGAAACCAATTCATTATGGATTATGTCTTGCTTCCAATAAATGGCCAAAAGAACTTAAAGGACAAGGATAAACCAATTCGTAAAGGATAAAGACTTGCTACCAATCAATGGCCAAAAGAACTTAAAGAATAAAGGGAAACCAATTCCTTAAGGATTAAGACTTGCTTCCAATCAATGGCCAAAAGAACATAACTTACAAAGCGAAACCAATTCATTATGGATTAAGTCTTGCTTCCAATAAATGGCCAAAAGAACTTAAAGGACAAGGATAAACCAATTCGTGAAGGATAAAGACTTGCTTCCAATCAATGACCAAAAGAACTTAAAGAATAATGAGAAACCAATTCCTTACGGATTAAGACTTGCTTCCAATCAATGGCCAAAAGAACATAACTTACAAAGTGAAGCCAATTCATTTTGGATTAAGTCTTGCTTCTAATAAATGGCCAAAAGAACTTAAAGGACAAGGATGAACCAATTCGTAACGGATTAAGACTTGCTTCCAATCAATGGCCAAAAGAACATAACTTACAAAGCGAAACCAATTCATTATGGATTAAGTCTTGCTTCCAATAAATGGCCAAAAGAACTTAAAGGACAAGGATAAACCAATTCGTAAAGGATAAAGACTTGCTACCAATCAATGGCCAAAAGAACTTAAAGAATAATGAGAAACCAATTCCTTAAGGATTAAGACTTGCTTCCAATCAATGGCCAAAAGAACATAACTTACAAAGTGAAACCAATTCATTATGGATTAAGTCTTGCTTCCAATAAATGGCCAAAAGAACTTAAAGGACAAGGATAAACCAATTCGTAAAGGATAAAGTCTTGCTTCCAATCAATGGCCAGAAGAACTTCAAGGACAAGGATAAACCAATTCGTAAAGGATAAAGATTCGCTTCCAATGATTGGCCAAAAGAACTTAAAGAATAATGAGAAACCAATTCCTTAAGGATTAAGACTTGCTTCCAATCAATGGCCAAAAGATCATAACTTACAAAGTGAAGCCAATTCATTATGGATTAAGTCTTGCTTCCAATAAATGGCCAAAAGTACTTAAAGGACAAGGATAAACCAATTCGTAAAGGATACAGACTTGTTTCCAATCAATGGCCAAAAGAACTTAAAGAATAATGAGAAACTAATTCCTTCAGGATTAAGACATGCTTCCAATCAATGGCCAAAAGAACATAACTTACCAAGTGAAACCAATTCATTATGGATTAAGTCTTGCTTCCAAAAAATGGCCAAAAGAACTTAAAGGACAAGGATAAACCAATTCGTAAAGGATAAAGACCTGCTTCCAATCAATGGCCAAAAGAACTTAAAGAACAATGAGAAACCAATTCCTTAAGGATTAAGACTTGCTTCCAATCAATGGCCAAAAGATCATAACTTACAAAGTGAAGCCAATTCATTATGGATTAAGTCTTGCTTCCAAAAAATGGCCAAAAGTGTAACATCCCCATTTCTACCTAAGCTAATTAGCTCGGTGTTTCCGGCTAATTAGAGGGATTAGCGATTAATTGAGAACTAATCGATTAATCCCGAGAGCAAGAGCTTAGTAAATTAAGTCTAGCCAAACAATTTAGTCATAATGTCCTAAGCGTTTTAATAAAACCTTAATCGTCTAATCCTTAATTACTCGAAGGTGCCAAAACAAGAGTAAGACAATCTAACCTTACTAATTAAGTTTATAGTGATTAAGACAACTCTTGAAAAATTAAACCCCAAATTAAGCATATGCTTAACCGTAATGCAAGACATCATAAAAGGTATAATTGACAAGAGTTAACTCATGGGTAATTAAGCCAATTAAGTTAAACTACATTTAAATAATTCTAATAACATTTAGAGATAAAGGTTCTTCCATGCATATGCCCTAGAAAGACCTACCAAGGAGGAGCAACATCTCACCCTTCATTCAAACTCTTTAATCCTACACCATTAGATCAAAAGCCAAGACTAGGATCCTTGTCATCCACCATTAGATCTTGACACTTGGATGAGTCTTAGACAAGCAACCAAATCCTAAGAGGTACTCCCCTTTAACCCCTAGAGAAAAGCTTAAAATGGACATTAGAATGCCTCCAAGACTCAAGGAAAAACAACTCACCCTTTTGCCCAAGGTTTTTCCACTCTCTTGCTTGTTGTAAGAAGCAAAGTCCCATCACCTTTCCCTCCCTCTTTGCCACCTTCAGCCATACCTCTCTCCTCCATTCATTTTTCATTTCCTCTCCCAAAGACACACACAAAGCTCTCTTCTCTCTCTTCAATTTCAAATTCTCCTCCTTCTCTCTAAACTCTCCAACTTCTCTCTAGAATTCTCCCACTTCTCTCATCCTTTCTTCTCCTCATCCTACTCACAAACTCTTCAAGAGCCACCATTTCTTGCTCTTGGAGAATCAAAGACACTCACATATCAAGCCTCTTCCAAGATCCAAGAGGAGGAGCACCACCACCACCATCATCTCTTTTTCCATCCCAAGTTCCTTCAAAGAAAGCTTCTTGGTAGTGACTCTAAACCCTTTTCCTCTCTTGTTTTTCAAGCTTTAGAACTCCTATGCTCTCCATAGCTAGGTGGTTTTAAGGATTGATTTGGGCATCATAGCCATTCTTGTCATAAAATGAGATGTTGTTGCTTGTATGGTGGTTTGTTGAAAACATGTTTTCGGTTTGGTGTGATGCATGGCTGAATCCACTATTTTTGAACTCCAACATGTTAGTTTTTCACTAATCTTCCATGGTATATGAGTGTTTTATAACTTGAGAATGGTTTCTTGAAAGTGAGGTTGAGTGTTTTGGAGAAAACATGAGAAAAAGCAAGACGTGAATCCTGGATTTTCTGACAGTCTGTAAACCGAACGGTATAACTTTTCCAGAAAACTCAGAAATGAGTGGAACCAATTTTATATGAAAATAGACTCAAAGAGCTTTCCATACATATAAAATACATAAGATTCGGAGTTAAAATGAGTGAGATGTGATTTTTCAAAGTGGACTGTTCTCGGGTAGGTTTCTGCCTGGGCAGTCTACACTAAAATGAGTATAACTCAAGCTACAAAAATGATTTTTGAGTGAGACCAAGTTTCAATGAAAGCTAAGACATACGGGAACACACCCTAAAACAGTTTTCTCAGATTCTTTCTGAGCAATTATAATGAGAGGTCACAATCCACTGTACCGGGAGTGAACCTAGAAACTGAACAAGTCAGAATAAAATATGCATAACTGGAGTTAGAAAATGAATTTTTGAGTGGGACTTCTTTTGTTAAAAACTAGACTCAGAACCCTATAAGCATATAAAATTTCGCATTAAAATGATAAAATACCAAATTATGGTGAATTTTTAAAGTTACTGCCTGGGGTAAAATGTAAAACTGTCAAAATTTAACCTTAAGTAAAACTATGCATAAGTGACTTTAAAAGGTAAAAGGGCTTAACCTAAAGTAATGAAACTTCATAATTTACTTAATGAAGACTAGATGGAATAAAATACCAAGCTTGCCTAAGCCTTAACAAAAGAAGCAAATAAAACGAAAAACCGAATGTAAATGTAGTTAGTGTACTAGATTAAGTTCATAAGATTTTAATCAAACTATAATGCAAAACCTAAACCATAACTCTTCCAAATTTAAAATATGAAAATCATATAAGTCAAGTTAGAATAAATGAGAAGAGGAAATCAATAAAATGAAAGCCAATGTAAAAGCTTGCATCTGATTTACTAAGCTAAGCTCATAAGACTTTGTTTGAGAATATGCTTATGTTTAGGTTGCAAGCATGATGTGATGATGATGTGATTATGATGCCATGATAATGATGATATGATATGATGATGATGGTATGATAATGATGATATGATATGATGATGATGGTATGATGATGATGATATGATATTATGATATGATCTTTGTGATCTTGGTATTCTGTCTGCAAAATTTTGGGAAGCATGGTATAGCCGTTATCTTTGAAAATTTTGTAGAAACTGTGGACTTAGAAACATTTTGCATCATAAGTTAATAAGAAGAGATTTGATAAAGTGTGATCCTTCAAAAGGGAAGGTGACCTAAGTTAAGTCTCCCCTCACCCACGACTCACATGAGGCATGGCATGACCCAGCTAGTGTGAGTATAGGGGATAGGGCTTACATGAGGCATGGCATGACCCAGCTAGTGTAAGTACTGAATTATATGGTGGCGACCCGCGGTATGAGCTCATTACCACTTATGTTTAGTGGGTGGAAAGAAAGGACTTAAGATAAGTCAAGTTAAGGAAAGAAAGGGACTTCGGTCCAACCCAAGTAAAGACATAACTCTCGATCTGTTTATATATGTTATGAATAGTCATATAAGCTTTCATGTATGCCATGATGATGTTAATACAACGAGGATAAGTACTAAAAATGGGATCCACTTCGGATAGTAACGTTTTCGAAAATCAAATAATTGAACCTATTGTATGCCCACAGTTTTCGTTTAAAAACCGAAGTGGCTGGGACGATCGATGACGATGACACGGTGTGTCAGGTCGAGTCCCACGAGAAATCTTATTTCTCATCCTAGTTGTATTCGCCTCGTCACCAGATACTCATGGAGCCTCACGTGACGTGGAGCATGGAGCCTCCCCACCATGAGTGGGCTTATGATGAGGATGCCCACACTATCGTGGCCACGACCACCACGGTAGTTCGCACCTACTTATCCGGTCGAGTTTTTTGAACAAGAGGAGCTGAGATTCCGCCACCCCATGGACGTATCTTCGCCACGCCTTGGACAGCCATTGGGTCCTTGGGATTTCCCCGCCGAGCCATTGCGAGATCGAGATGGAGCCTATGTCTCCCGGTCTACCCGTAGCCGAGCCTATGCCGCCGCCAGAGGTTCCCGTGGTCGAGGTGAGTTCGACGGCCACCCCCAGGGTCAGAAGCGCTTTCGCCGCCACTTCACTCGAGTATCGACTGTCGGCGTCTGAGGAGGATCCCTCCGAGGCACGCCTCTGGGCAGTTATGTTCCCGCCGCCGTCGTCCGTCAGATAGAGGTGATCAGCACCTCGCATCATTCGCACTCACTGCGTTCCGAGGCCGAGCAGCATGGGGACCTCGGCATTCGAGGACCCGAGTTCGATGGAAGGGCATGGAAGGGCGAGAAGTCGACATATGTCACGAGGGCTTATTTTGATTTGTGCTCCCTAACTCTTGTATTTCATTTAGTATTGTATCTCATCAGACTTGTGTACCCTTGATATTTGGGGCCATGGCATGTCCATGAGTTGCCTTTATATGTATCCGTTGGATATTGTGAGATTAAGTATATTATGTAGTTGATGTTATAATTTGAATGTATGACTTTGTGATTTATCTCATGTTCCTTCCTTTTATATCGAAATCTCTGCGATACGCTCGTTTATTGCTATCTTCTCGCGCAAGGCTTTGCTTTTCCAACGCAACGACATATTTCAAAAAAAAATTTACTGTATTTTCCGCGTAATTTAATTTCAAGTAAAGTTTAGTGTTCCACGAGCATAAGTAACAACTAATAAAACGCCGTAATACGACTTAAGCGTAATATGGATTTATTAGGGTGTTACAAAAAGAACTTAAAGGACAAGGAGAAACCAATTCGTAAAGGATAAAGACTTGCTTCCAATCAATGGCCAAAAGAACTTAAAGAATAATGAGAAACCAATTCCTTAAGGATTAAGACTTGCTTCCAATCAATGGCCAAAAGAACATAACTGACAAAGTGAAACCAATTCATTATGGATTAAGTCTTGCTTCCAATAAATGGCCAAAAGAACTTAGAGGACAAGGATAAACCAATTTGTAAAGGATAAAGACTTGCTTCCAATCAATGGCCAAAAGAACTTAAAGAATAATGAGAAACCAATTCCTTAAGGATTAAGACTTGCTTCCAATCAATGCCCAAAAGAACATAACTTACAAAGTGAAGCCAATTCATTATGGATTAAGCCTTGCTTCCAATCAATGGCCAAAAGAACTTAAAGGACAAGGATAAACCAATTCGTAAAGGCTAAAGACTCGCTTCCAATGATTGGCCAAAAGAACTTAAAGAATAATGAGAAACCAATTCCTTAAGGATTAAGACTTGCTTCCAATCAATGGCTAAAAGAACATAACTTACAAAGTGAAACCAATTCATTATGGATTAGGTCTTGCTTCCAATCAATGGCCAGAAGAACTTCAAGGACAAGGATAAACCAATTCGTAAAGGATAAAGACTTGCTTCCAATCAATGGCCAAAAGAACTTAAAGAATAATGAGAAACCAATTCCTTAAGGATTAAGACTTGCTTCCAATCAATGGCCAAAAGAACATAACTTACAAAGTGAAGCCAATTCATTATGGCTTAAGTCTTGCTTCCAGTATATGGCCAAAAGAACTTAAAGGACAAGGATAAACCAATTCGTAAAGGATAAAGACTTGCTTCCTATCAACGGCCAAAAGAACTTAAAGAATAATGAGAAACCAATTCCTTAAGGATTAAGATTTGCTTCCAATCAATGGCCAAAAGAACATAGATTACAAAGTGAAACCATTGCATTATGGATTAAGTCTTGCTTCCAATCAATGGCCAAAAGAACTTAAAGGGCAAGGATAAAAAAATTCGTAAAGGATAAAGACTTGCTTCCAATGAATGGCCCAAAGACCTTAAAGAATAATGAGCAACCAATTCCTTAAGGGTTAAGACTTGCTTCCAACCAATGGCCAAAAGAACTTAAAGAATAATGAGAAACAATTCCTTAAGCATTAAGACTTGCTTCCAATCAATGGCCAAAAGAACATAACTTACAAAGTGAAACCAATTCATTATGGATTATGTCTTGCTTCCAATAAATGGCCAAAAGAACTTAAAGGACAAGGATAAACCAATTCATAAAGGATAAAGACTTGCTACCAATCAATGGCCAAAAGAACTTAAAGAATAAAGGGAAACCAATTCCTTAAGGATTAAGACTTGCTTCCAATCAATGGCCAAAAGAACATAACTTACAAAGTGAAACCAATTCATTATGGATTAAGTCTTGCTTCCAATAAATGGCCAAAAGAACTTAAAGGACAAGGATAAACCAATTCGTAAAGGATAAAGACTTGCTTCCAATCAATGGCCAAAAGAACTTAAAGAATAATGAGAAACCAATTCCTTACGGATTAAGACTTGCTTCCAATCAATGGCCAAAAGAACATAACTTACAAAGTGAAGCCAATTCATTTTGGATTAAGTCTTGCTTCTAATAAATGGCCAAAAGAACTTAAAGGACAAGGATGAACCAATTCGTAACGGATTAAGACTTGCTTCCAATCAGTGGCCAAAAGAACATAACTTACAAAGCGAAACCAATTCATTATGGATTAAGTCTTGCTTCCAATAAATGGCCAAAAGAACTTAAAGGACAAGGATAAACCATTCCGTTAAGGATAAAGATTCGCTTCCAATGATTGGCCAAAAGAACTTAAAGATTAATGAGAAACCAATTCCTTAAGGATTAAGACTTGCTTCCAATCAATGGCCAAAAGAACATAACTTACAAAGTGAAGCCAATTCATTATGGATTAAGTCTTGCTTCTAATAAATGGCCAAAAGAACTTAAAGGACAAGGATAAACCAATTCAGAAGGATAAAGACTTGCTTAACCAATGGCCAAAAGAACTTAAGGATTAATCAGTAACCAATTCCTTAAGGATTAAGACTTGCTGCCAATCATTGGCCAAAAGATCATAACTTACAAAGTGAAGCCAATTCATTATGGCTTAAGTCTTGCTTCCAGTATATGGCCAAAAGAACATAAAGGACAAGGATAAACCAATTCGTAAAGGATAAAGACTTGCTTCCAATCAATGGCCAAAAGAACTTAAAGAAAAATGAGAAACCAATTCCTTAAGGATTAAGACTTGCTTCCAATCAATGGCCAAAAGAACATAATCGACAAAGTGAAACCAATTCATTATGGATTAAGTCTTGCTTCCAATAAACGGCCAAAAGAACTTAGAGGACAAGGATAAACCAATTCGTAAAGGATAAAGACTTGCTTCCAATCAATGGCCAAAAGAACTTAAAGAATAATGAGAAACCAATTCCTTAAGGATTAAGACTTGCTTCCAATCAAAGGCCAAAAGATCATAACTTACAAAGTGAAGCCAATTCATTATGGCTTAAGTCTTGCTTCCAGTATATGGCCAAAAGAACTTAAAGGACAAGGATAAACCAATTCGTAAAGGATAAAGACTGCTTCCAATCAATGGCCAAAAGAACTTACAGAATAATAAGAAACCAATTCCTTAAGGATTAAGACTTGCTTCCAATCAATGGCCAAAAGAACATAACTTACAAAGTGAAGCCAATTCATTATGGCTTAAGTCTTGCTTCCAGTATATGGCCAAAAGAGCTTAAAGGACAAGGATAAACCAATTCAGAAGGATAAAGTCTTGCTTCCAATCAATGGCCGTAAGAACTTCAAGGACAAGGATAAACCAATTCAGAAGGATAAAGACTCGCTTCCAATGATTGGCCAAAAGAACTTAAAGAATAATGAGAAACCAATTCCTTAAGGATTAAGACTTGCTTCCAATCAATGGCCAAAAGATCATAACTTACAAAGTGAAGCCAATTCATTATGGATTAAGTCTTGCTTCCAATAAATGGCCAAAAGTACTTAAAGGACAAGGATAAACCAATTCGTAAAGGATACAGACTTGTTTCCAATCAATGGCCAAAAGAACTTAAAGAATAATGAGAAACCAATTCCTTAAGGATTAAGACATGCTTCCAATCAATGGCCAAAAGAACATAACTTACAAAGTGAAACGAATTCATTATGGATTAAGTCTTGCTTCCAAAAATGGGCCAAAAGAACTTAAAGGACAAGGATAAACCAATCAGAAGGATAAAGACATCGCTTCCAATCAATGGCCAAAAGAACTTAAAGAACAATGAGAAACCAATTCCTTAAGGATTAAGACTTGCTTCCAATCAATGGCCAAAAGATCATAACTTACAAAGTGAAGCCAATTCATTATGGATTAAGTCTTGCTTCCAAAAAATGGCCAAAAGAACTTAAAGGACAAGGAGAAACCAATTAAGAAAGGATAAAGACTTGCTTCCAATCAATGGCCAAAAGAACTTAAAGAATAATGAGAAACCAATTCCTTAAGGATTAAGACTTGCTTCCAATCAATGGCCAAAAGAACATAATTGACAAAGTGAAACCAATTCATTATGGATTAAGTCTTGCTTCCAATAAATGGCCAAAAGAACTTAGAGGACAAGGATAAACCAATTCGTAAAGGATAAAGATTTGCTTCCAATCAATGGCTAAAAGAACTTAAAGAATAATGAGAAACCAATTCCTTGAGGATTAAGACTTGCTTCCAATCAATGCCCAAAAGAACATAACTTACAAAGTGAAGCCAATTCATTATGGATTAAGCCTTGCTTCCAATCAATGGCCAAAAGAACTTAAAGGACAAGGATAAACCAATTTGTAAAGGCTAAAGACTCGCTTCCAATGATTGGCCAAAAGAACTTAAAGAATAATGAGAAACCAATTCCTTAAGGATTAAGACTTGCTTCCAATCAATGGCCAAAAGAACATAGATTACAAAGTGAAACCATTGCATTATGGATTAAGTCTTGCTTCCAATCAATGGCCAAAAGAACTTAAAGGGCAAGGATAAAAAAATTCGTAAAGGATAAAGACTTGCTTCCAATGAATGGCCCAAAGACCTTAAAGAATAATGAGCAACCAATTCCTTAAGGGTTAAGACTTGCTTCCAACCAATGGCCAAAAGAACTTAAAGAATAATGAGAAACAATTCCTTAAGGATTAAGACTTGCTTCCAATCAATGGCCAAAAGAACATAACTTACAAAGTGAAACCAATTCATTATGGATTATGTCTTGCTTCCAATAAATGGCCAAAAGAACTTAAAGGACAAGGATAAACCAATTCGCAAAGGATAAAGACTTGCTTCCAATCAATGGCCAAAAGAACTTAAAGAATAATGGGAAACCAATTCCTTAAGGATTAAGACTTGCTTCCAATCAATGGCCAAAAGAACATAACTTACAAAGCGAAACCAATTCATTATGGATTAAGTCTTGCTTCCAATAAATGGCCAAAAGAACTTAAAGGACAAGGATAAACCAATTCCGGAAGGATAAAGACTTGCTTCCAATCAATGGCCAAAAGAACTTAAAGAATAATGAGAAACCAATTCCTTAAGGATTAAGACTTGCTTCCAATCAATGGCCAAAAGAACATAACTTACAAAGTGAAGCCAATTCATTTTGGATTAAGTCTTGCTTCTAATAAATGGCCAAAAGAACTTAAAGGACAAGGATGAACCAATTCGTAACGGATTAAGACTTGCTTCCAATCAGTGGCCAAAAGAACATAACTTACAAAGCGAAACCAATTCATTATGGATTAAGTCTTGCTTCCAATAAATGGCCAAAAGAACTTAAAGGACAAGGATAAACCAATTGCATAAGGATTAAGACTTGCTTCCAATCAATGGCCAAAAGAACTTAAAGAATAATGAGAAACCAATTCCTTACGGATTAAGACTTGCTTCCAATCAATGGCCAAAAGAACATAACTTACAAAGTGAAGCCAATTCATTATGGATTAAGTCTTGCTTCTAATAAATGGCCAAAAGAACTTAAAGGACAAGGATAAACCAATTCGTAAAGGATAAAGACTTGCTTCCAATCAATGGCCAAAAGAACTTAAAGAATAATGAGAAACCAATTCCTTAAGGATTAAGACTTGCTTCCAATCATTGGCCAAACGATCATAACTTACAAAGTGAAGCCAATTCATTATGGCTTAAGTCTTGCTTCCAAAGTATATGGCCAAAAGAACTTAAAGGACAAGGATAAACCAATTAAGTAAGGATAAAGACTTGCTTCCAATCAATGGCCAAAAGAACTTAAAGAATAATGAGAAACCAATTCCTTAAGGATTAAGACTTGCTTCCAATCAATGGCCAAAAGAACATAACTGACAAAGTGAAACCAATTCATTATGGATTAAGTCTTGCTTCCAATAAACGGCCAAAAGAACTTAGAGGACAAGGATAAACCAATTCCCTAAGGATTAAGACTTGCTTCCAATCAATGGCCAAAAGAACTTAAAGAATAATGAGAAACCAATTCCTTAAGGATTAAGACTTGCTTCCAATCAATGGCCAAAAGATCATAACTTACAAAGTGAAGCCAATTCATTATGGCTTAAGTCTTGCTTCCAGTATATGGCCAAAAGAACTTAAAGGACAAGGATAAACCAATTGGTAAAGGATAAAGACTTCTTCCAATCAATGGCCAAAAGAACTTACAGAATAATAAGAAACCAATTCCTTAAGGATTAAGACTTGCTTCCAATCAATGGGCAAAAGAACATAACTTACAAAATGAAGCCAATTCATTATGGCTTAAGTCTTGCTTCCAGTATATGGCCAAAAGAGCTTAAAGGACAAGGATAAACCAATTCGTAAAGGATAAAGTCTTGCTTCCAATCAATGGCCAGAAGAACTTCAAGGACAAGGATAAAACCATTCAGAAGGATAAAGACTCGCTTCCAATGATTGGCCAAAAGAACTTAAAGAATAATGAGAAACCAATTCCTTAAGGATTAAGACTTGCTTCCAATCAATGGCCAAAAGATCATAACTTACAAAGTGAAACCAATTCATTATGGATTAAGTCTTGCTTCCAATAAATTAAAGTACTAAAGGACAGGATAAACCACCGTAAAGGATACAGACTTGTTTCCAATCAATGGCCAAAAGAACTTAAAGAATAATGAGAAACCAATTCCTTCAGGATTAAGACTTGCTTCCAATCAATGGCCAAAAGAACATAACTTACCAAGTGAAACCAATTCATTATGGATTAAGTCTTGCTTCCAAAAAATGGCCAAAAGAACTTAAAGGACAAGGATAAACCAATTCGTAAAGGATAAAGACTTGCTTCCAATCAATGGCCAAAAGAACTTAAAGAACAATGAGAAACCAATTCCTTAAGGATTAAGACTTGCTTCCAATCAATGGCCAAAAGATCATAACTTACAAAGTGAAGCCAATTCATTATGGATTAAGTCTTGCTTCCAAAAAATGGCCAAAAGAACTTAAAGGACAAGGAGAAACCAATTCGTAAAGGATAAAGACTTGCTTCCAATCAATGGCCAAAAGAACTTAAAGAATAATGAGAAACCAATTCCTTAAGGATTAAGACTTGCTTCCAATCAATGGCCAAAAGAACATAACTTACAAAGTGAAACCAATTCATTATGGATTAAGTCTTGCTTCCAATAAATGGCCAAAAGAACTTAGAGGACAAGGATAAACCAATTCGTAAAGGATAAAGATTTGCTTCCAATCAATGGCCAAAAGAACTTAAAGAATAATGAGAAACCAATTCCTTGAGGATTAAGACTTGCTTCCAATCAATGCCCAAAAGAACATAACTTACAAAGTGAAGCCAATTCATTATGGATTAAGTCTTGCTTCCAATCAATGGCCAAAAGAACTTAAAGGACAAGGATAAACCAATTCGTAAAGGATAAAGACCCGCTTCTAATGATTGGCCAAAAGAACGTAAAGAATAATGAGAAACCAATTCCTTAAGGATTAAGACTTGCTTCCAATCAATGGCCAAAAGAACATAACTTACAAAGTGAAACCAATTCATTATGGATTAAGTCTTGCTTCCAATCAATGGCCAGAAGAACTTCAAGGACAAGGATAAACCAATTCGTAAAGGATAAAGACTCGCTTCCAATGATTGGCCAAAAGAACTTAAAGAATAATGAGAAACCAATTTCTTAAGGATTAAGACTTGCTTCCAATCAATGGCCAAAAGGTCATAACTTACAAAGTGCAGCCAATTCATTATGGCTTAAGTCTTGCTTCCAGTATATGGCCAAAAGAACTTAAAGGACAAGGATAAACCAATTCGTAAAGGATAAAGACTTGCTTCCAATCAATGGCCAAAAGAACTTAAAGAATAATGAGAAACCAATTCCTTAAGGATTAAGACTTGCTTCCAATCAATGGCCAAAAGAACATAACTTACAAAGTGAAGCCAATTCATTATGGATGAAGTCTTGCTTCCAATAAATGGCCAAAAGTACTTAAAGGACAAGGATAAACCAATTCGTAAAGGATACAGACTTGTTTCCAATCAATGGCCAAAAGAACTTAAAGAATAATGAGAAACCAATTCCTTCAGGATTAAGACTTGCTTCCAATCAATGGCCAAAAGAACATAACTTACAAAGTGAAACCAATTCATTATGGATTAAGTCTTGCTTCCAAAAAATGGCCAAAAGAACTTAAAGGACAAGGATAAACCAATTCAGAAGGATAAAGACTTGCTTTCCTAATCAATGGCCAAAAGAACTTAAAGAATAACGAGAAAGGAATTCCTTAAGGATTAAGACTTGCTTCCAATCAATGGCCAAAAGAACATAATCGACATAAGAAACCAATTCTTTATGGATTAAGTCTTGCTTCCAATAAATGGCCAAAAGAACTTAAAGGACAAGGATAATCCAATTCGTAAAGGATAAAGACTTCTAATCAATGGCCAAAAGAACTTAAAAGAATAATGAGAAACCAATTCCTTAAGGATTAAGTCTTGCTTCCAATCAATGGCCAAAAGAACATAACTTACAAAGTGAAACCAATTCATTATGGCTTAAGTCTTGCTTCCAGGATATGGCCAAAAGAGCTTAAAGGACAAGGATAAACCAATTCAGTAAAGGATAAAGTCTTGCTTCCAATCAATGGCCAGAAGAACTTCAAGGACAAGGATAAACCAATTGGCATAGGATAAAGACTTGCTTCCAATCAATGGCCAAAAGAACTTAAAGAATAATGAGAAACCAATTCCTTAAGGATTAAGACTTGCTTCCAATCAATGGCCAAAAGAACATAACTTACAAAATGAATCCAATTCATTATGGCTTAAGTCTTGCTTCCAGTATATGGCCAAAAGAGCTTAAAGGACAAGGATAAACCAATTCGTAAAGGATAAAGTCTTGCTTCCAATCAATGGCCAGAAGAACTTCAAGGACAAGGATAAACCAATTCGTAAAGGATAAAGACTTGCTTCCAATCAATGGCCAAAAGAACTTAAAGAATAATGAGAAACCAATTCCTTAAGGATTAAGACTTGCTTCCAATCAATGGCCAAAAGAACATAACTTACAAAGTGAAACCAATTCATTATGGATTAAGTCTTGCTTCCAATAAATGGCCAAAAGAACTTAGAGGACAAGGATAAACCAATTCGTAAAGGATAAAGACTTGCTTCCAATCAATGGCCAAAAGAACTTAAAGAATGTTGAGAAACCAATTCCTTAAGGATTAAGACTTGCTTCCAATCAATGCCCAAAAGAACATAACTTACAAAGTGAAACCAATTCATTATGGATTAAGTCTTGCTTCCAATAAATGGCCAAAAGAACTGAGAGGACAAGGATAAACCAATTCGTAAAGGATAAAGACTTGCTTCCAATCAATGGCCAAAAGAACTTAAAGAATAATGAGAAACCAATTCCTTAAGGATTAAGACTTGCTTCCAATCAATGGCCAAAAGATCATAACTTACAAAGTGACGTCAATTCATTATGGCTAAAGTCTTGCTTCCAGTATATGGCCAAAAGAACTTAAAGGACAAGGATAAACCAATTCGTAAAGGATAAAGACTTGCTTCCAATCAATGGCCAAAAGAACTTAAAGAATAATGAGAAACCAATTTTTAAGGATTAAGACTTGCTTCCAATCAATGGCCAAAAGAACATAACTGACAAAGTGAAACCAATTCATTATGGATTAAGTCTTGCTTCCAATAAATGGCCAAAAGAACTTAGAGGACAAGGATAAACCAATTCGTAAAGGATAAAGACTTGCTTCCAATCAATGGCCAAAAGAACTTAAAGAATAATGAGAAACCAATTCCTTAAGGATTAAGACTTGCTTCCAATCAATGGCCAAAAGAACATAACTTACAAAGTGGAGCCAATTCATTATGGATTAAGTCTTGCTTCCAATAAATGGCCAAAAGAACTTAAAGGACAAGGATAAACCAATTCCTTGAGGGATAAAGACTTGCTTCAATCAATGGCCAAGAACTTCAAGGACAAGGATAAACCAATTAAGTAAAGGATAAAGACTTGCTTCCAATCAATGGCCAAAAAGAACTTAAAGAATAATGAGAAACCAATTCCTTAAGGATTAAGACTTGCTTCCAATCAATGGCCAAAAGAACATAACTTACAAAGTGAAGCCAATTCATTATGGATTAAGTCTTGCTTCCAATAAATGGCCAAAAGAACTTAGAGGACAAGGATAAACCAATTCGTAAAGGATAAAGACTTGCTTCCAATCAATGGCCAAAAGAACTTAAAGAATAATGAGAAACCAATTCCTTAAGGATTAAGACTTGCTTCCAATCAATGGCCAAAAGAACATAACTGACAAAGTGAAACCAATTCATTATGGATTAAGTCTTGCTTCCAAATAAATGGCCAAAAGAATTTCAAGGACAAGGATAAAGAAATTCGGAAAGGATAAAGACTTGCTTCCAATCAATGGCCAAAAGAACTTAAAGAATGTTGAGAAACCAATTCCTTAAGGATTAAGACTTGCTTCCAATCAATGCCCAAAAGAACATAACTTACAAAGTGAAACCAATTCATTATGGATTAAGCCTTGCTTCCAATCAATGGCCAAAAGAACTTAAAGGACAAGGATAAACCAGTTTGTAAAGGCTAAAGACTCGCTTCCAATGATCGGCCAAAAGAACTTAAAGAATAATGAGAAACCAATTCCTTAAGGATTAAGACTTGCTTCCAATCAATGGCCAAAAGAACATAACTTACAAAGTGAAACCAATTGATTATGGATTAAGTCTTGCTTCCAATCAATGGCCAGAAGAACTTCAAGGACAAGGATAAACCAATTCGTAAAGGATAAAGACTCGCTTCCAATGATTGGCCAAAAGAACTTAAAGAATAATGAGAAACCAATTCCTTAAGGATTAAGACTTGCTTCCAATCAATGGCCAAAAGATCATAACTTACAAAGTGAAACCAATTCATTATGGATTAAGTCTTGCTTCCAAAAAATGGCCAAAAGAACTTAAAGGACAAGGATAAACCAATTCGTAAAGGATAAAGACTTGCTTCCAATCAATGGCCAAAAGAACTTAAAGAATAATGAGAAACCAATTCCTTAAGGATTAAGACTTGCTTCCAATCAATGGCCAAAAGAACATAACTGACAAAGTGAAACCAATTCATTATGGATTAAGTCTTGCTTCCAATAAATGGCCAAAAGAACTGAGAGGACAAGGATAAACCAATTCGTAAAGGATAAAGACTTGCTTCCAATCAATGGCCAAAAGAACTTAAAGAATAATGAGAAACCAATTCCTTAAGGATTAAGACTTGCTTCCAATCAATGGCCAAAAGATCATAACTTACAAAGTGAAGCCAATTCATTATGGCTTAAGTCTTGCTTCCAGTATATGGCCAAAAGAACTTAAAGGACAAGGATAAACCAATTCGTAAGGGATAAAGACTTGCTTCCAATCAATGGCCAGAAGAACTTCAAGGACAAGGATAAACCAATTCGTAAAGGATAAAGACTTGCTTCCAATCAATGGCCAAAAGAACTTAAAGAATAATGAGAAACCAATTCCTTAGGATTAAGACTTGCTTCCAATCAATGGCCAAAAGATCATAACTTACAAAGTGAAGCCAATTCATTATGGATTAAGTCTTGCTTCCAATAAATGGCCAAAAGAACTTAGAGGACAAGGATAAACCAATTCGTAAAGGATAAAGACTTGCTTCCAATCAATGGCCAAAAGAACTTAAAGAATAATGAGAAACCAATTCCTTAAGGATTAAGACTTGCTTCCAATCAATGGCCAAAAGAACATAACTGACAAAGTGAAACCAATTCATTATGGATTAAGTCTTGCTTCCAATAAATGGCCAAAAGAACTTAGAGGACAAGGATAAACCAATTCGTAAAGGATAAAGACTTGCTTCCAATCAATGGCCAAAAGAACTTAAAGAATGTTGAGAAACCAATTCCTTAAGGATTAAGACTTGCTTCCAATCAATGCCCAAAAGAACATAACTTACAAAGTGAAACCAATTCATTATGGATTAAGCCTTGCTTCCAATCAATGGCCAAAAGAACTTAAAGGACAAGGATAAACCAAATTGTAAAGGCTAAAGAATCGCTTCCAATGATCGGCCAAAAGAACTTAAAGAATAATGAGAAACCAATTCCTTAAGGATTAAGACTTGCTTCGAATCAATGGCCAAAAGAACATAACTTACAAAGTGAAACCAATTGATTATGGATTAAGTCTTGCTTCCAATCAATGGCCAGAAGAACTTCAAGGACAAGGATAAACCAATTCGTAAAGGATAAAGACTCGCTTCCAATGATTGGCCAAAAGAACTTAAAGAATAATGAGAAACCAATTCCTTAAGGATTAAGACTTGCTTCCAATCAATGGCCAAAAGATCATAACTTACAAAGTGACGCCAATTCATTATGGCTTAAGTCTTGCTTCCAGTATATGGCCAAAAGAACTTAAAGGACAAAGATAAACCAATTCGTAAGGGATAAAGACTTGCTTCCAATCGAAAGAACTTAGGATAAACCAATTCGTAAAGGATAAAGACTTGCTTCCAATCAATGGCCAAAAGAACTTAAAGAATAATGAGAAACCAATTCCTTAAGGATTAAGACTTGCTTCCAATCAATGGCCAAAAGAACATAACTGACAAAGTGAAACCAATTCATTATGGATTAAGTCTTGCTTCCAATAAATGGCCAAAAGAACTTAGAGGACAAGGATAAACCAATTCGTAAAGGATAAAGACTTGCTTCCAATCAATGGCCAAAAGAACTTAAAGAATGTTGAGAAACCAATTCCTTAAGGATTAAGACTTGCTTCCAATCAATGCCCAAAAGAACATAACTTACAAAGTGAAACCAATTCATTATGGATTAAGTCTTGCTTCCAATCAATGGCCAAAAGAACTTAAAGGACAAGGATAAACCAATTTGTAAAGGCTAAAGACTCGCTTCCAATGATCGGCCAAAAGAACTTAAAGAATAATGAGAAACCAATTCCTTAAGGATTAAGACTTGCTTCCAATCAATGGCCAAAAGAACATAACTTACAAAGTGAAACCAATTGATTATGGATTAAGTCTTGCTTCCAATCAATGGCCAGAAGAACTTCAAGGACAAGGATAAACCAATTCGTAAAGGATAAAGACTCGCTTCCAATGATTGCCCAAAAGAACTTAAAGAATAATGAGAAACCAATTCCTTAAGGATTAAGACTTGCTTCCAATCAATGGCCAAAAGATCATAACTTACAAAGTGAAGCCAATTCATTATGGCTTAAGTCTTGCTTCCAGTATTTGGCCAAAAGAACTTAAAGGACAAGGATAAACCAATTCGTAAAGGATAAAGACTTGCTTCCAATCAATGGCCAAAAGAACTTAAAGAATAATGAGAAACCAATTCCTTAAGGATTAAGACTTGCTTCCAATCAATGGCCAAAAGAACATAACTGACAAAGTGAAACCAATTCATTATGGATTAAGTCTTGCTTCCAATAAATGGCCAAAAGAACTTAGAGGACAAGGATAAACCAATTCGTAAAGGATAAAGACTTGCTTGCAATCAATGGCCAAAAGAACTTATGGAATAATGAGAAAACAATTCCTTAAGATTAAGACTTGCTTCCAATCAATGGCCAAAAGATCATAACTTACAAAGTGAAGCCAATTCATTATGGCTTAAGTCTTGCTTCCAGTATATGGCCAAAAGAACTTAAAGGACAAGGATAAACCAATTCGTAAAGGATAAAGACTTGCTTCCAATCAATGGCCAAAAGAACTTAAAGAATAATGAGAAACCAATTCCTTAAGGATTAAGACTTGCTTCCAATCAATGGCCAAAAGAACATAACTTACAAAATGAATCCAATTCATTATGGCTTAAGTCTTGCTTCCAGTATATGGCCAAAAGAGCTTAAAGGACAAGGATAAACCAATTCGTAAAGGATAAAGTCTTGCTTCCAATCAATGGCCAGAAGAACTTCAAGGACAAGGATAAACCAATTCGTAAAGGATAAAGACTTGCTTCCAATCAATGGCCAAAAGAACTTAAAGAATAATGAGAAACCAATTCCTTAAGGATTAAGACTTGCTTCCAATCAATGGCCAAAAGAACATAACTGACAAAGTGAAACCAATTCATTATGGATTAAGTCTTGCTTCCAATAAATGGCCAAAAGAACTTAGAGGACAAGGATAAACCAATTCGTAAAGGATAAAGACTTGCTTCCAATCAATGGCCAAAAAACTTAAAGAATAATGAGAAACCAATTCCTTAAGGATTAAGACTTGCTTCCAATCAATGGCCAAAAGAACATAACTTACAAAGTGAAACCAATTCATTATGGATTAAGCCTTGCTTCCAATCAATGGCCAAAAGAACTTAAAGGACAAGGATAAACCAAATTGTAAAGGCTAAAGAATCGCTTCCAATGATCGGCCAAAAGAACTTAAAGAATAATGAGAAACCAATTCCTTAAGGATTAAGACTTGCTTCCAATCAATGGCCAAAAGAACATAACTTACAAAGTGAAACCAATTCATTATGGATTAAGTCTTGCTTCCAATCAATGGCCAAAAGAACTTAAAGGACAAGGATAAACCAATTCGTAAAGGATAAAGACTCGCTTCCAATGATTGGCCGAAAGAACTTAAAGAATAATGAGAAACCATTTCTTTAAGGATTAAGACTTGCTTCCAATCAATGGCCAAAAGATCATAACTTACAAAGTGAAGCTAATTCATTATGGATTAAGTCTTGCTTCCAAAAAATGGCCAAAAGAACTTAAAGGACAAGTATAAACCAATTCTTAAAGGATAAAGACTTGGTTCCAATCAATGGCCAAAAGAATTTCAAGGACAAGGATAAAGAAATTCGGAAAGGATAAAGACTTGCTTCCAATCAATGGCCAAAAGAACTTAAAGAATAATGAGAAACCAATTCCTTAAGGATTAAGACTTGCTTCCAATCAATGCCCAAAAGAACATAACTTACAAAGTGAAACCAATTCATTATGGATTAAGCCTTGCTTCCAATCAATGGCCAAAAGAACTTAAAGGACAAGGATAAACCAGTTTGTAAAGGCTAAAGACTCGCTTCCAATGATCGGCCAAAAGAACTTAAAGAATAATGAGAAACCAATTCCCTAAGGATTAAGACTTGCTTCCAATCAATGGCCAAAAGAACATAACTTACAAAGTGAAACCAATTGATTATGGATTAAGTCTTGCTTCCAATCAATGGCCAGAAGAACTTCAAGGACAAGGATAAACCAATTCGTAAAGGATAAAGACTCGCTTCCAATGATTGGCCAAAAGAACTTAAAGAATAATGAGAAACCATTTCCTTAAGGATTAAGACTTGCTTCCAATCAATGGCCAAAAGAACATAACTTACAAAGTGAAGCCAATTCATTATGGATTAAGTCTTGCTTCCAATCAATGGCCAAAAGAACTTAAAGGACAAGGATAAACCAATTCGTAACGGACAAAGCCTTGGTTCCAATCAATGGCCAAAAGAACTTAAAGAATAATGAGAAACCAATTCCTTAAGGATTAAGACTTGCTTCCAGTCAATGGCCCAAAGAATATAACTCATAAAAGTGAAACCAATTCATTATGGATTAAGTCTTGCTTCCAATAAATGGCCAAAAGAACTTAAAGGACAAGGATAAACCAATTCGTAAAGGATAAAGACTTGCTTCCAATCAATGGCCAAAAGAACTTAAAGAATAATGAGAAACCAATTCCTTAAGGATTAAGACTTGCTTCCAATCAATGGCCAAAAGAACATAACTTACAAAGTGAAACCAATTCATTATGGATTAAGTCTTGCTTCCAATCAATGGCCAAAAGAACTTAAAAGACAAGGATAAACCAATTCGTAAAGGATAAAGACTCGCTTCCAATGATTGGCCAAAAGAACTTAAAGAATAATGAGAAACCAATTCCTTAAGGATTAAGACTTGCTTCCAATCAATGGCCAAAAGAACATAACTTACAAAGTGAAACCAATTCATTATGGATTAAGTCTTGCTTCCAATAAATGGCCAAAAGAACTTAAAGGACAAGGATAAACCAATTGGAAAAGGATAAAGACTTGCTTCCAATCAATGGCCAAAAGAACTTAAAGAATAATGAGAAACCAATTTCTTAAGGATTAAGACTTGCTTCCAATCAATGGGCAAAAGAACATAACTTACAAAATGAAGCCAATTCATTATGGCTTAAGTCTTGCTTCCAGTATATGGCCAAAAGAGCTTAAAGGACAAGGATAAACCAATTAAGTAAGGATAAAGTCTTGCTTCCAATGAATGGCCAGAAGAACTTCAAGGACAAGGATAAACCAATTCGTAAAGGATAAAGACTTGCTTCCAATCAATGCCCAAAAGAACTTAAAGAATAATGAGAAACCAATTCCTTAAGGATTAAGACTTGCTTCCAATCAATGGCCAAAAGAACATAATTGACAAAGTGAAACCAATTCATTATGGATTAAGTCTTGCTTCCAATAAATGGCCAAAAGAACTTAGAGGACAAGGATAAACCAATTCGTAAAGGATAAAGACTTGCTTCCAATCAATGGCCAAAAGAACTTAAAGAATAATGAGAAACCAATTCCTTAAGGATTAAGACTTGCTTCCAATCAATGCCCAAAAGAACATAACTTACAAAGTGAAACCAATTCATTATGGATTAAGCCTTGCTTCCAATCAATGGCCAAAAGAACTTAAAGGACAAGGATAAACCAGTTTGTAAAGGCTAAAGACTCGCTTCCAATGATTGGCCAAAAGAACTTAAAGAATAATGAGAAACCATTTCCTTAAGGATTAAGACTTGCTTCCAATCAATGGCCAAAAGATCATAACTTACAAAGTGAAACCAATTCATTATGGATTAAGTCTTGCTTCCAATAAATGGCCAAAAGAACTTAAAGGACAAGGATAAACCAATTCGCAAAGGATAAAGACTTGCTTTCAATCAATGGCCAAAAGAACTTAAAGAATAATGAGAAACCAATTCCTTAAGGATTAAGACTTGCTTCCAATCAATGGGCAAAAGAACATAACTTACAAAATGAAGCCAATTCATTATGGCTTAAGTCTTGCTTCCAGTATATGGCCAAAAGAGCTTAAAGGACAAGGATAAACCAATTCGTAAAGGATAAAGTCTTGCTTCCAATGAATGGCCAGAAGAACTTCAAGGACAAGGATAAACCAATTCGTAAAGGATAAAGACTTGCTTCCAATCAATGGCCAAAAGAACTTAAAGAATAATGAGAAACCAATTCCTTAAGGATTAAGACTTGCTTCCAATCAATGGCCAAAAGAACATAATTGACAAAGTGAAACCAATTCATTATGGATTAAGTCTTGCTTCCAATAAATGGCCAAAAGAACTTAGAGGACAAGGATAAACCAATTCGTAAAGGATAAAGACTTGCTTCCAATCAATGGCCAAAAGAACTTAAAGAATAATGAGAAACCAATTCCTTAAGGATTAAGACTTGCTTCCAATCAATGCCCAAAAGAACATAACTTACAAAGTGAAACCAATTCATTATGGATTAAGCCTTGCTTCCAATCAATGGCCAAAAGAACTTAAAAGACAAGGATAAACCAATTCATAAAGGCTAAAGACTCGCTTCCAATGATTGGCCAAAAGAACTTAAAGAATAATGAGAAACCAATTCCTTAAGGATTAAGACTTGCTTCCAATCAATGGCCAAAAGAACATGGCTGACAAAGTGAAACCAATTCATTATGGATTAAGTCTTGCTTCCAATAAATGGCCAAAAGAACTTAGAGGACAAGGATAAACCAATTCGTAAAGGATAAAGACTTGCTTCCAATCAATGGCCAAAAGAACTTAAAGAATAATGAGAAACCAATTTCTTAAGGATTAAGACTTGCTTCCAATCAATGGGCAAAAGAACATAACTTACAAAATGAAGCCAATTCATTATGGCTTAAGTCTTGCTTCCAGTATATGGCCAAAAGAGCTTAAAGGACAAGGATAAACCAATTCGTAAAGGATAAAGTCTTGCTTCCAATGAATGGCCAGAAGAACTTCAAGGACAAGGATAAACCAATTCGTAAAGGATAAAGACTTGCTTCCAATCAATGGCCAAAAGAACTTAAAGAATAATGAGAAACCAATTCCTTAAGGATTAAGACTTGCTTCCAATCAATGGCCAAAAGAACATAATTGACAAAGTGAAACCAATTCATTATGGATTAAGTCTTGCTTCCAATAAATGGCCAAAAGAACTTAGAGGACAAGGATAAACCAATTCGTAAAGGATAAAGACTTGCTTCCAATCAATGGCCAAAAGAACTTAAAGAATAATGAGAAACCAATTCCTTAAGGATTAAGACTTGCTTCCAATCAATGGCCAAAAGAACATAACTTACAAAGTGAAACCAATTCATTATGGATTAAGCCTTGCTTCCAATCAATGGCCAAAAGAACTTAAAGGACAAGGATAAACCAGTTTGTAAAGGCTAAAGACTCGCTTCCAATGATCGGCCAAAAGAACTTAAAGAATAATGAGAAACCAATTCCCTAAGGATTAAGACTTGCTTCCAATCAATGGCCAAAAGAACATAACTTACAAAGTGAAACCAATTGATTATGGATTAAGTCTTGCGTCCAATCAATGGCCAAAAGAACTTCAAGGACAAGGATAAACCAATTCGTAAAGGATAAAGACTCGCTTCCAATGATTGGCTAAAAGAAGTTAAAGAATAATGAGAAACCATTTCCTTAAGGATTAAGACTTGCTTCCAATCAATGCCCAAAAGAACATAACTTGCAAAGTGAAACCAATTCATTATGGCTTAAGTCTTGCTTCCAGTATTTGGCCAAAAGAACTTAAAGGACAAGGATAAACCAATTCAGCGATAAAAGACTTGCTTCCAATCAATGGCCAAAAGAACTTAAAGAATAGTGAGAAACCAATTCCTTAAGGATTAAGACTTGCTTCCAATCAATGGCCAAAAGAACAAAACATACAAAGTGAAACCAATTCATTATGGATTAAGTCTTGCTTCCAATCAATGGCCAAAAGAGCTTAAAGGACAAGGATAAACCAATTGTGAAAGGATAAAGTCTTGCTTCCAATGAATGGCCAAGAACTTAAAGGACAAGGATAAACCAATTCGTAAAGGATAAAGACTTGCTTCCAATCAATGGCCAAAAGAACTTAAAGAATAATGAGAAACCAATTCCTTAAGGATTAAGACTTGCTTCCAATCAATGGCCAAAAGAACATAACTTACAAAGTGAAACCAATTCATTATGGATTAAGTCTTGCTTCCAATAAATGGCCAAAAGAACTTAAAGGACAAGGATAAACCAATTCGCAAAGGATAAAGACTTGCTTCCAATCAATGGCCAAAAGAACTTAAAGAATAATGAGAAACCAATTCCTTATGGATTAAGACTTGCTTCCAATCAATGGCCAAAAGAACATAACTTACAAAGTGAAACCAATTCATTATGGATTAAGTCTTGCTTCCAATCAATGGCCAAAAGAACTTAAAGGACAAGGATAAACCAATTCGTAAAGGATAAAGATTCGCTTCCAATGATTGGCCAAAAGAACTTAAAGAATAATGAGAAACCAATACCTTAAGGATTAAGACTTGCTTCCAATCAATGGCCAAAAGAACATAACTTACAAAGTGAAACCAATTGATTATGGATTAAGTCTTGCTTCCAATCAATGGCCAGAAGAACTTCAAGGACAAAGATAAACCACCAGAAATGATAAAGACTCGCTTCCAATGATTGGCCAAAAGAACTTAAAGAATAATGAGAAACCATTTCCTTAAGGATTAAGACTTGCTTCCAATCAATGGCCAAAAGATCATAACTTACAAAGTGAAGCCAATTCATTATGGCTTAAGTCTTGCTTCCAGTATTTGGCCAAAAGAACTTAAAGGACAAGGATAAACCACCTGTAAGCGATAAAGACTCGCTTCCAATCAATGGCCAAAAGAACTTAAAGAATAATGAGAAACCAATTCCTTAAGGATTAAGACTTGCTTCCAATGAATGGCCAAAAGAACATAACTGACCAAGTGAAACCAATTCATTATGGATTAAGTCTTGCTTCCAATAAATGGCCAAAAGAACTTAGAGGACAAGGATAAACCAATTCGTAAAGGATAAAGACTTGCTTCCAATCAATGGCCAAAAGAACTTAAAGAATAATGAGAAACCAATTCCTTAAGGATTAAGACTTGCTTCCAATCAATGGCCAAAAGATCATAACTTACAAAGTGAAGCCAATTCATTATGGCTTAAGTCTTGCTTCCAAAGATATGGCCAAAAGAACTTAAAGGACAAGGATAAACCAATTGCAGCGAGGATAAAGACTTGGTTCCAATCAATGGCCAAAAGAACTTAAAGAATAATGAGAAACCAATTCCTTAAGGATTAAGACTTGCTTCCAATCAATGGGCAAAAGAACATAACTTACAAAATGAAGCCAATTCATTATGGCTTAAGTCTTGCTTCCAGTATATGGCCAAAAGAGCTTAAAGGACAAGGATAAACCAATTCGTAAAGGATAAAGTCTTGCTTCCAATCAATGGCCAGAAGAACTTAAAGAATAATGAGAAACCAATTTCTTAAGGATTAAGACTTGCTTCCAATCAATGGGCAAAAGAACATAACTTACAAAATGAAGCCAATTCATTATGGCTTAAGTCTTGCTTCCAGTATATGGCCAAAAGAGCTTAAAGGACAAGGATAAACCAATTCGTAAAGGATAAAGTCTTGCTTCCAATGAATGGCCAGAAGAACTTCAAGGACAAGGATAAACCAATTCGTAAAGGATAAAGACTTGCTTCCAATCAATGGCCAAAAGAACTTAAAGAATAATGAGAAACCAATTCCTTAAGGATTAAGACTTGCTTCCAATCAATGGCCAAAAGAACATAACTTACAAAGTGAAACCAATTCATTATGGATTAAGTCTTGCTTCCAATAAATGGCCAAAAGAACTTAGAGGACAAGGATAAATCAATTCAGTAGGATAAAGACTTGCTTCCAATCAATGGCCAAAAGAACTTAAAGAATAATGAGAAACCAATTCCTTAAGGATTAAGACTTGCTTCCAATCAATGGCCAAAAGAACATAACTTACAAAGTGAAACCAATTCATTATGGATTAAGTCTTGCTTCCAATCAATGGCCAAAAGAACTTAAAGGACAAGGATAAACCAATTCGTAAAGGATAAAGACTTGCTTCCAACCGACGGCCAAAAGAACTTAAAGAATAATGAGAAACTAGTGCTATAAGGATTAAGACTTGCTTCCAATCAATGGCCAAAAGAACATAACTTACAAAGTGAAACCAATTGATTATGGATTAAGTCTTGCTTCCAATCAATGGCCAAAAGAACTTAAAGGACAAGGATAAACCAATTCGAAAAGGATAAAGACTTGCTTCTAATCAGTGGCCAAAAAGAACTTAAAGAATAATGAGAAACCAATTCCTTAAGGATTCAGACTTGCTTCCAATCAATGGCCAAAAGAACATAACTTACAAAGTGAAACCAATTCATTATGGATTAAGTCTTGCTTCCAATCAATGGCCAAAAGAACTTAAAGGACAAGGATAAACCAATTCGTAAAGCACAAAGACTTGCTTCCAATGAATGGCCAAAAGAACTTAAAGAATAATGAGAAACCAATTCCTTAAGGATTAAGACTTGCTTCCAATCAATGGCCAAAAGAACATAACTTACAAAGTGAAACCAATTCATTATGGATTAAGTCTTGCTTCCAAGAAATGGCCAAAAGAACTTAAAGGACAAGGATAAACCAATTCGTAAAGGATAAAGACTTGCTTCCAATGAATGGCCAAAAGAACTTAAAGGACAAGGATAAACCAATTCGTAAAGGATAAAGACTTGCTTCCAATCAATGGCCAAAAGAACTTAAAGAATAATGAGAAACCAATTCGTTAAGGATTAAGACTTGCTTCCAATCAATGGCCAAAAGAACATAACAGACAAAGTGAAACCAATTCATTATGGATTAAGTCTTGCTTCCAATAAATGGCCAAAAGAACTTAAAGGACAAGGATAAACCAATTCGTAAAGGATAAAGACTTGCTTCCAATCAATGGCCAAAAGAACTTAAAGAATAATGAGAAACCAATTCCTTAAGGATTAAGACTTGCTTCCAATCAATGGCCAAAAGAACATAACTTACAAAGTGAAACCAATTCATTAAGGATTAAGTCTCGCTTCCAATCAATGGCCAAAAGAACTTAAAGAATAATGAGAAACCAATTCATTATGGATTAAGTCTTACTTCCAATAAATGGCCAAAAGAACTTAAAGAATAATGAGAAACCAATTCCTTAAGGATTAAGACTTGCTTCCAATCAATGGCCAAAAGAACTTCAACAAAGAGAAACCAATTCCTTAAGGATTAAGACTTGCTTCCAATAAATGGCCAAAAGAACTTAAAGGGCAAGGATAAACCAATTCGTAAATGATAAAGACTTGCTTCCAATGAATGGCCAAAAGACCTTAAAGAATAATGAGATACCAATTCCGGAAGGATTAAGACTTGCTACCAATCAATGGCCAAAAGAACATAACTTACAAAGTGAAGCCAATTCATTATGGATTAAGTCTTGCTTCCAATCAACGGCCAAAAGAATGTAAAGGACAAGCATAATCCAATTCGTAAAGGATTAAGACTTGCTTCCAATGAATGGCCAAAAGAACTTAAAGGACAAGGATAAACCAATTCATTATGGATAAAGACTTGCTTCCAACCAATGGCCAAAAGAACTTAAAGAATAATGAGAAACCAATTCCTTAAGGATTAAGACTTGCTTCCAATCAATGGCCAAAAGAACATAACCACTAAAGTGAAGCCAATTCATTATGGATTAAGTCTTGCTCCCAACCAATGGCCAAAGGAACTGAAAGGGCAAGGATAAACCAATTCGTAAAGGATAAAGACTTGCTTTCAATCAATGGCCAAAAGAACTTAAAGAATAATGAGAAACCAATTCCTTAAGGATTAAGACTTGCTTCCAATCAATGGCCAAAAGAACATAACTTACAAAGTGAAGCCAATTCATTATGGATTAAGTCTTGCTTCCAATAAATGGCCAAAAGAACTTAAAGGACAAGGATAAACAAATTCGTAAAGGATAAATACTCGCTTCCAATGATCGGCCAAAAGAACTTAAAGAATAATGAGAAACCAATTCCTTAAGGATTAAGACTTGCTTCCAATCAATGGCCAAAAGAACATAACTTACAAAGTGAGAAACCAATTCATTAAGGATTAAGACTTGCTTCCAATCAATGGCCAAAAGAACTTAACTTACAAGGATAAAGCCAATTCATTATGAGCTTAAGACTTGCTTCCAATCAATAGCCAAAAGAACTTAAAGAATAATGAGAAACCAATTCCTTAAGGATTAAGACTTGCTTCCAATCAATGGCCAAAAGAACTTAACTTACAAGGATAAACCAATTCATTAAAGGATTAAGACTTGCTTCCAATCAATGGCCAAAAGAACATATAGGACAATGATAAACCAATTCGTAAGGATTAAGACTTGCTTCCAATCAATGGGCAAAAGAGCTTAAAGAATAAAGAGAAACCAATTCATTATGGATTAAGTCTTGCTTCCAATCAATGGCCAAAAGAACTTAAAGGACAAGGATAAACCAATTCGTAAAGGATAAAGTCTTGCTTCCAATCAATGGCCAAAAGAACTTAAAGAATAATGAGAAACCAATTTCTTAAGGATAAAGACTTGCTTCCAATCAATGGCCAAAAGAACATAACTTACAAAGTGAAACCAATTCATTATGGATTAAGTTTTGCGTCCAATCAATGGCCAAAAGAACTTCAAGGACAAGGATAAACCAATTCGTAAAGGATAAAGACTTGCTTCCAATGAATGGCCAAAAGAACTTAAAGGACAAGGATAAACCAATTCGTAAAGGATAAAGACTTGCTTCCAATCAATGGCCAAAAGAACTTAAAGAATAATGAGAAACCAATTCCTTAAGGATTAAGACTTGCTTCCAATCAATGGCCAAAAGAACATAATTGACAAATTGAAACCAATTCATTATGGATTATGCCTTGCTCCCAATAACTGGCCAAAAGAACTTAAAGGACAAGGATAAACCAATTCGTAAAGGCTAAAGACTTGCTTCCAATCAATGGCCAAAAGAACTTAAAGAATAATGAAAACCAATTCATTATGGATTAAGACTTGCTTCCAATCAATGGCCAAAAGAACATAACTTACAAAGTGAAACCAATTCATTGTGGATTAAGTCTTGCTTCCAATCAATGGCCAAAAGAGCTTAAAGGAAAAGGATAAACCAATTCAGAAGGATAAAGACTCGCTTCCAATCAATGGCCAAAAGAACTTAAAGAATAATGAGAAACCAATTTTTAAGGATTAAGACTTGCTTCCAATCAATGGCCAAAAAAGAACATAACTTACAAAGAGAACACAATCCATCATGGATTAAGTCATGCTACCAATAAATGGCCAAAAGAACTTCAAGGACAAGGATAAACTAATTCGTAAAGGATAAAGACTCGCTTCCAATGATTGGCCAAAAGAACTTAAAGAATAATGAGAAACCATTTCCTTAAGGATTAAGACTTGCTTCCAATCAATGGCCAAAAGATCATAACTTACAAAGTGAAGCCAATTCATTATGGCTTAAGTCTTGCTTCCAGTATTTGGCCAAAAGAACTTAAAGGACAAGGATAAACCAATTCGTAAAGGATAAAGACTTGCTTCCAATCAATGGCCAAAAGAACTTAAAGAATAATGAGAAACCAATTCCTTAAGGATTAAGACTTGCTTCCAATCAATGGGCAAAAGAACATAACTTACAAAATGAAGCCAATTCATTATGGCTTAAGTCTTGCTTCCAGTATATGGCCAAAAGAGCTTAAAGGACAAGGATAAACCAATTCGTAAAGGATAAAGTCTTTGCTTCCAATGAATGGCCGAGGAAAGAATCTTCAAGGACAAGGATAAAACCAATTAAGTAAAGTGATAAAGACTTGCTTCCAATCAATGGCCAAAAGAAGCTTTTAAAGAATAATGAGAAACCAATTCCTTAAGGATTAAGACTTGCTTCCAATCAATGGCCAAAAGAACATAATTGACAATTGACAAAGTGTCAAGAACCAATTCATTATAGGATTAAGACTTGCTCCCAATAAATGGCCAAAAGAACTTAGAGGACAAGGATAAACCAATTCGTAAGCTGATAAAGACTTGCTTCCAATCAATGGCCAAAAGAGACTTAAAGAATAATGAGAAACCAATTCCTTAAGGATTAAGACTTGCTTCCAATCAATGCCCAAAAAGAACATAACTTACAAAGTGAAACCAATTCATTATGGATTAAGCCTTGCTTTCCAATCAATGGCCAAAAGAACTTAAAGAGACAAAGGATAAACCAATTCATAAAGGCTGCTAAAGAACTTGCACCAATGATTGGCCAAAAGAACTTAAAGAATAATGAGAAACCAATTCCTTAAGGATTAAGACTTGCTTCCAGATCAATGGCCAAAAGAACATGGCTTTGACAAAGATAAACCAATTCATTTATGGATTAAGTCTTGCTTCAATACAAATGGCCAAAAGAACTTGAGGGACAAGGATAAACCAATTCGTAAAGGATAAAGACTTGCTTCCAATCAATGGCCAAAAAGAACTTAAGAATAATGAGAAACCAATTTGTTAAGGATTAAGACTTGCTTCCAATCAATGGGCAAAAGAACA
This sequence comes from Pterocarpus santalinus, assembly GCA_031439595.1. Lineage (NCBI taxonomy): Eukaryota > Viridiplantae > Streptophyta > Magnoliopsida > Fabales > Fabaceae > Pterocarpus > Pterocarpus santalinus. The sequence continues at coordinate 580,936 of JAVHNO010000270.1, read as the reverse complement.
TAATCTTACAACAAAGTGAAGCCAATTCATTATGGCTTGAGTCTTGCTTCCAAAGATAGCCACAAAAGAGCTTAAAGGACAAGCACATAAACTAATTCAGAAGGATAAAGTCTTGCTTCCAATGAATGGCCAAAAGAACTTCAAGAATAATGAGAACCCAATTCCTTAAGGATTATGACTTCCTTCCAATCAATGGCCAAAAAAACTCAAAGAATAATGAGAAACCAATTCCTTATGGATTAAGACATGCTTCCAATCAATGGGCAAAAGAACTTAAAGGACAAGGATAAACCAATTCGTAAAGGATAAAGACTTGCTTCCAATCAATGGCCAAAAGAACTTAAAGAATAATGAGAAACCAATTCTTTAAAGATTAAGACTTGCTTCCAATCAATGGCCAAAAGAACTTAAAGAATAACGAGGACCAATTCCGTAAGGTTTAAGACTTGCTTCCAATCAATGATCAAAAGAACTTAACTTACAAAGCGAAACCAATTCATTATGGATTAAACCTTGCTTCCAATCAATGGCCAAAAGAACTTAAAGGACAAGGATAAACCAATTCTTAAAGGATTAAGACTTGCTTCCAATGAATGGCCAAAAGAACTTAAAGAATAATGAGAAACCAATTCCTTAAGGATTAAGACTTGCTTCCAATCAATGGCCAAAAGAACATAACTTACAATGTGAAACCAATTCATTATGGATTAAGGCTTGCTTCCAATCAATGGCCAAAAGAACTTAAAGAACAATGATAAACCAATTCATTAAGGATTAAGACTTGCTTCCAATCAATGGCCAAAAGAACTTAAAGAATAATGAGAAACCAATTCATTAAGGATTAAGACTTGCTTCCAATCAATGGCCAAAAGAACTTAACTTACAAAGTGAAACCAATTCATTATGGATTAAGACTTGCTTCCAATCAATGGCCAAAAGAACTTAAAGAACAATGATAAACCAATTCATTAAGGATTAAGACTTGCTTCCAATCAATGGCCAAAAGAACTTAAAGAATAATGAGAAACCAATTCATTAAGGATTAAGACTTGCTTCCAATCAATGGCCAAAAGAACTTAAAGGACAAGGATGAAACCAATTCATTATGGATTAAGAGACTTGCTTCCAATCAATGGCCAAAAGAACTTAAAGAACAATGAGAAACCAATTCATTAAGGATTAAGACTTGCTTCCAATCAATGGCCAAAAGAACTTAAAGACAATGAGAAACCAATTCATTAAGGATTAAGACTTGCTTCCAATCAATGGCCAAAAGAACTTAAAGAACAATGAGAAACCAATTCATTAAGGATTAAGACTTGCTTCCAATCAATGGCCAAAAGAACTTAAAGAACAAAGTGAAACCAATTCATTATGGATTAAGACTTGCTTCCAATCAATGGCCAAAAGAACTTAAAGAACAATGATAAACCAATTCATTAAGGATTAAGACTTGCTTCCAATCAATGGCCAAAAGAACTTAAAGACAATGAGAAACCAATTCATTAAGGATTAAGACTTGCTTCCAATCAATGGCCAAAAGAACTTAAAGAACAAAGAGAAACCAATTCATTAAGGATTAAGACTTGCTTCCAATCAATGGCCAAAAGAACTTAAAGAACAAGGATAAACCAATTCATTATGGATTAAGACTTGCTTCCAATCAATGGCCAAAAGAACTTAAAGAACAATGAGAAACCAATTCATTAGGATTAAGACTTGCTTCCAATCAATGGCCAAAAGAACTTAAAGAACAATGATGAAACCAATTCATTAAGGATTAAGACTTGCTTCCAATCAATGGCCAAAAGAACTTAAAGAACAATGATAAACCAATTCATTAAGGATTAAGACTTGCTTCCAATCAATGGCCAAAAGAACTTAAAGAACAATGAAAACCAATTCATTAAGGATTAAGACTTGCTTCCAATCAATGGCCAAAAGAACTTAAAGAATAATGAAACCAATTCATTAAGGATGGATAAGACTTGCTTCCAATCAATGGCCAAAAGAACTTAAAGAACAAGGATGAAACCAATTCAAGGATTAAGACTTGCTTCCAATCAATGGCCAAAAGAACTTAAAGAACAATGAGAAACCAATTCATTAAGGATTAAGACTTGCTTCCAATCAATGGCCAAAAGAACTTAAAGAACAATGAGAAACCAATTCATTAAGGATTAAGACTTGCTTCCAATCAATGGCCAAAAGAACTTAAAGACAAAGATGAAACCAATTCATTAAGGATTAAGACTTGCTTCCAATCAATGGCCAAAAGAACTTAAAGAACAATGATAAACCAATTCATTAAGGATTAAGACTTGCTTCCAATCAATGGCCAAAAGAACTTAAAGAATAATGAGAAACCAATTCATTAAGGATTAAGACTTGCTTCCAATCAATGGCCAAAAGAACTTAACTTACAAAGATGAAACCAATTCATTATGGATTAAGACTTGCTTCCAATCAATGGCCAAAAGAACTTAAAGGACAAGGATAAACCAATTCATTAAGGATTAAGACTTGCTTCCAATCAATGGCCAAAAGAACTTAAAGAATAATGAGAAACCAATTCATAATGGATTAAGACTTGCTTCCAATCAATGGCCAAAAGAACTTAAAGACAAAGATGAAACCAATTCATTAAGGATTAAGACTTGCTTCCAATCAATGGCCAAAAGAACTTAAAGGACAAGGATAAACCAATTCATAAGGATTAAGACTTGCTTCCAATCAATGGCCAAAAGAACTTAAAGAATAATGAGAAACCAATTCATTAAGGATTAAGACTTGCTTCCAATCAATGGCCAAAAGAACTTAAAGAACAAAGTGAAACCAATTCATTAAGGATTAAGACTTGCTTCCAATCAATGGCCAAAAGAACTTAAAGGACAAGGATAAACCAATTCATAAGGATTAAGACTTGCTTCCAATCAATGGCCAAAAGAACTTAAAGAACAATGAGAAACCAATTCATTAAGGATTAAGACTTGCTTCCAATCAATGGCCAAAAGAACTTAACTTACAAAGTGAAACCAATTCATTAAGGATTAAGACTTGCTTCCAATCAATGGCCAAAAGAACTTAAAGGACAAGGATAAACCAATTCATTAAGGATTAAGACTTGCTTCCAATCAATGGCCAAAAGAACTTAAAGAATAATGAGAAACCAATTCATTAAGGATTAAGACTTGCTTCCAATCAATGGCCAAAAGAACTTAAAGACAAAGTGAAACCAATTCATTATGGATTAAGACTTGCTTCCAATCAATGGCCAAAAGAACTTAAAGAACAATGATAAACCAATTCCTTAAGGATTAAGACTTGCTTCCAATCAATGGCCAAAAGAACTTAAAGAATAATGAGAAACCAATTCATTAAGGATTAAGACTTGCTTCCAATCAATGGCCAAAAGAACTTAAAGAACAAGGATGAAACCAATTCATTAAGGATTAAGACTTGCTTCCAATCAATGGCCAAAAGAACTTAAAGAACAAGGATGAAACCAATTCATTAAGGATTAAGACTTGCTTGCTTCAATCAATGGCCAAAAGAACTTAAAGAATAATGAGAAACCAATTCCTTAAGGATTAAGACTTGCTTCCAATCAATGGCCACAAGAACTTAAAGTACAATGAGAAACCAATTCATTATGGATTAAGACTTGCTTCCAATCAATGGCCAAAAGAACTTAAAGGACAAGGATGAAACCAATTCATTAAGGATTAAGACTTGCTTCCAATCAATGGCCAAAAGAACTTAAAGAACAATGATAAACCAATTCATTAAGGATTAAGACTTGCTTCCAATCAATGGCCAAAAGAACTTAACTTAATAATGAAACCAATTCATTAAGGATTAAGACTTGCTTCCAATCAATGGCCAAAAGAACTTAAAGGACAATGATGAAACCAATTCATTAAGGATTAAGACTTGCTTCCAATCAATGGCCAAAAGAACTTAAAGAACAATGAGAAACCAATTCATTAAGGATTAAGACTTGCTTCCAATCAATGGCCAAAAGAACTTAAAGAATAATGAGAAACCAATTCATTAAGGATTAAGACTTGCTTCCAATCAATGGCCAAAAGAACTTAAAGGACAAAGATGAAACCAATTCATTATGGATTAAGACTTGCTTCCAATCAATGGCCAAAAGAACTTAAAGAACAAGGATAAACCAATTCCTTAAGGATAAAGACTTGCTTCCAATCAATGGCCAGAAGAACTTAAAGAATAATGAGAAACCAATTCCTTAAGGATTAAGACTTGCTTCCAATCAATGGCCAAAAGAACATAACTTACAAAGTGAAACCAATTCATTATGGATTAAGACTTGCTTCCAATAAATGGCCAAAAGAACTTAAAGGACAAGGATAAACCAATTCATAAAGGATAAAGACTTGTTTCCAATCAATGGACAAAAGAACTTAATGAATAATGAGAAACCAATTCCTTAAGGATTAAGACTTGCTTCCAATCAATTTCCAAAAGAACATAACTTACAAAGTGACGCCAATTCATTATGGATTAAGTCTTACTTCCAATCAACGGCCAAAAGAATTTAAAGAACAAGGATAAACCAATTCCTTAAGGATAAAGACTTGCTTCCAATCAATGGCCAAAAGAACTTAAAAGAATAATGAAACCAATTCATTATGGATTAAGACTTGCTTCCAATCAATGGCCAAAAGAACATTAACTTACAAAGTGAAAAACCAATTCATTATGGATAAAGACTAAGTTGCTTCCAATCAATGGCCAAAAGAACTTAAAGAATAATGAGAAAGCAATTGCTTAAGGATTAAGACTTGCTTCTAATCAATGGCCAAAAGAACTTAAAGAAAGTGAATGAGAAACCAATTCATTATGGATTAAGACTTGCTTCCAATCAATGGCCAAAAGAA